>WEKY01045983.1:2607-29080 GCA_013390045.1 Picathartes gymnocephalus | reverse complement strand
AATCTCCAAATGAAACATGATAGAGGCTAAACTTCTTCACAATGCCCTCAGCCTAATTAAGGACTCAGTACTTCAGCAAGGATGAGCATGGAACAGAACAGTAGAGAAAAATTTACTGCTCTCTCAACTCTAAAAAAGGAAATTCCTCAAAACCATAAGTGTTATGACAAATTACACAACTTTGAATTATTTTTATTGAAAAATATTATTTTCATGACAAATTTGCAGATTTGCACTGCTTCTACTTGGTGGACTATATTTTCAAGTTCAAAAGGTAAGACTGCATTTTCCATGCACATTTAAGGTTATCTAGCCACAGTTCAAGCAGAGCCTCCCATCACTGCAGGCGTGATAAGTTGCCAGCTGCCTCCTCTTACTGCAGTTAACTACATTGCCTCAGGCTTCTCCCCATTAGGGTATCACACACAGGATTTTATTGATTTTGGAAAGCAAACTAGGTGGCAAAGGCATGCATTTTCAAAGATGAGTGGCTTCACTTTACTGTGAAATACCAGCTATAATTCACTCCTTTCCAGAAGGGGAAGAAATCTGAAGCTGAGCTGGCGAGCAGGAAATCCACACCTTGAGGTTAAGCACTAACACAGCAGTCTGAGTCTGTTCCTAACTCTACCTGTGATCCTAATTTGAGGTCGTCACTACCCTGGACCTTAGTTTTATGTTTATTATTTGGACATGGAGAGGAGGGTGGAAGTGAAAGAGTAAGCAGAATTGACGAGGGCACCGCAAAGCCAATCTTTATGTGCCTGGGCTTGATATGGGCAGTGATTACAGCACATTTGGAAACACATCTCTCAGTGAGGATTTGGTTAATTTGAAATATTTATAATCATGTTTTGCTGTTATCAGGCACACAGTGCCTGAAACAAGATTAATACTGCAAATAATCTCAGAGACTACAACAACAATCTCTTACAACAATAATTTCTTACAAATATAATCTTACAAAGATTACAACTATAATTTCCTTATAGAAGTAAAATGGGGAATGAGACACATTTGTTCATTAAAAGAAGAAAGGAACCACGACAAGATAGTTGGAGTGACACTTCTAATGACTTATTTTGCTTTGCGTTTCCATGCTGTACAGCTGGTTTTACTGGAAAAAGAAAAGAAAAAAAGAGTATTTCTGAACTCCTTTGAGGGTCTATATGGATTTTTTCCCCCTCCCACACTTGTTGGGTTGAATTCTGTAGACTGGTCACCTCAAAGTTCCTCAGATTGACACAAAATTATTCAGCAATTGAAAAGGTGAGCTATTTAATTAGAATACCTTGTGGATAAGATTCACATTTCTAATGGCACTGCATGAAACAATTACTACACTGGAATAATTTCATTTTTAATTTCTTTTCTGTAACCAAGAGCAACGACTTCAACTGAAAACTAGTTGTAAGTTTAAAAAAAATGGGGAGAAGGAACTAGATATAACTACTGGCATGAGGCAGGCATACTGAAGTGGTCCTGGGAATGGCAGGGGAAAAAACCAGATGGCTTCTCTGTCTCAGGAACTAATCACTGAGGCCTCTTTTCTGGTATTTTAAGCAAGATGAATAATCACAAAACAGAGTTACACCACAAAGATATCCTTGCCTGCTACCTGTAGAGTCTTTGCAGAAAATCTCATCAGGACATTCCATATCCTCAGACAAGCAAGTGACCCTTTCTTTAACTGTACAGCAAAGTTTGACTGCAATACCAATTTTTGGGGAAACATTACTGCTGGATACTACATTAATGCATTTCTAAATGAGAAGAGGGGGTCAAGATATGAGAAAAACACCAGTAGCATAGTTTCTTCCAGTAGCATGATTTTTCCATTAAGTCAATACAAAGACTCTCCATCTTTTGTAGTTTAGGTTTTCAAAAATCAAGGCTAACTCATTCTTGAATTACTATATACAGAAGAGGATTCGATAACACAGCTGAATTGTCTTGTATGCTCATTTCTACAGAAGAAGGCATTACTAAGCACTTGATGAAGTTTGTTATTCATTATTTCAGGGTTCAGTATTAAACCACTTCTTGCAGCACTCTCCCTGCTCACTGACAACCCAAGTTACTCATAATTGAATTTCTGAAATTGGTTATTCATAATCCAAGAATACCTCAGTTCTGTATCAGTAATAAGATGAGATATAAAGAGCTCTTTGATTAATGGTCTCAATTATTTTAAATTTCTTTTCCTTCCTAAGCAATTCTATGATCCTATACTATCTTGTACCTCCGATTACAAAACCCTGTATATCCCAATTAGCATCATATTAAGCTGTATCTTTCAGCAAGTCCTTGTATGATAGACTTTGTGGTATTATACAGAAATGAAATATAGATAAAGCAACTGTTTATGGTCCTTGGACTTCTTAAACATGAGAGGGCATCATCAATGGCAAATTCTGCTACTGTAAGTCAGGATGACTACAGAAAAACAGAGCAAGGAATTTTTGTTCAGGATTTTGATTATTTGATGACAGAAAGTAGGTTTAGAGCATCAGAAAATTATATAAAACTACAAAGTGGTGCAGGTCCATTATATGGGATTAGAATTTAAAATCATTTTCATATGGAGTAAGACATTGAATTTGTATAGGTATAATAATAAAATACTTCACACAAATCACCTTCACATGCAGTGAGAACAACTGCTTTCAAAACCTCATTGACATTGCTGACAATGCTAGTGAAAAATATCTTTACCATATTTTGTTTGAAATTTCTTTTTTTGAAATTTCAATATTTTGTTGAAAATTTCTTTCAGTATATATAGCTTGGAATTTTCACTTAATATTTTAATTCTTCCCATATCTGTCTGGGACAGACAAACATTTCAGCTGCTTGGCTCTGGGGAGCTGGAGGCAGTGCGTGACGCAGGGCATGGTGCACCTCACTGTCCTCCATGGCTACAGGAAATCTTACTTCCCTCATCTGCCATGGATCAGCAGCTCTGGAGAGCATCCCTGAAAATGTCCAGGTTGTAAGTAAGGTGACAATACCAGTAAATAAATTGTGCTAGGGTCGATTTTCTCTCCCTGCGGTCTTAGCTCAAAACCGAATGGCTAAGCTCTCTCCTCACAGAATTTAGGGGCCCCTTTCAAGACTATTATAGGTCTGCACCACCTCTGAGTTGTGTTCAAGCACTGAGTGAGAGATGCTACTCAGCATAGACTAAAGCTGTGCCAGGGCCATGCTCACAAATGAGCAGCATGGACAGGTCAGGTCAAGATCACAGCTACCATCCAGAGGGGCTAGGAGTGACAAGGATCAAAACAGCGTGCTGAAGCGACCTGACTATGTGTATGCCCTGAGATTTTTACATTTTCAACCCCCAAAGCCTGCTGGTAGTGCAGCTTGCACAGTGCACTCACAGAGGCACAGGTTTCTCCCAAATTAGGGCATAAATGATTTCTGAAAAACCTTGAAAATTGTTCTAAATTATGTTTTCCACATTAAGTCACATTAAGCTTTTCATAAACTCTGTTCGAGCCCACATCTTCCTCTCTTCAGGAACAATCTTTGATAGATCACATACATCCATTTGTACACATCAAAATGACATGTACAGAGAAGTTCAAAGCAGGGAAAAATTAGATAAACTGATACCATATACAAAGAAAAATGTGGCCCATTCTTCTTTCCCTAGCAAATGGTTTGTTGGGTGGCTTTATTAGCTAAAGCGGACCTGCTGCATCCTCTGAAAACATGTCACTGTCCTATTCCTGACACTCCACAGCCTCCTGTTTGGTGTGAGCACTGCCTGGGTTTCACTGATTACAGGTGCTAAACACAAATGAAAGTCCCAGTCACTTACCACAGTTGTCTTCGTCAGCCTGATTCCCACAGTCATCCTCACCATTACAGTGCAGCTGTTGGGGCAAACACTTTGTGATATTGCCACAGGGAAAGTAGCCCAGGGGGCACCTGGTACCAGCTCCAGAAACATGGTCTTCCAAAGAGTCGCAGATGACTAAACAGGAAAAGAAAAAAAATTTTTATTTTATGATGCGTTTAAAGGTGTTTGATATTATGCCTTTGTAAGTACTCATTTACATTTGAATGTGAATATCAAGCAACAAAAATGTATTAATTAATTGGACATGAAATTACAAATAATGTATGAAGTACTTGGTAAACTTGGCAAAAATCTTTTATATTGTTAGCTAATTAAAATTTCCTTTGATATAAAGCAAATAGGTAATTTCTCCCTATTCATCCTCATAATAAGATCAAAATGTTAATTATACAAGACAAATGACCTAAGGCCACTCTTTTAAAGGATCGTTTCACTATATATGATAACAATATACCAGATATGCTATTAGTATTCCTGCCCATGGAAAGGTGGCTGGAACTAGAGGATCTTTAAGGTCCCTTCCAACCCAAACCATTCTCTGACATTAATTTGTGCTGAAATTTTAGACCCAGACAAGTAAGTCCTTTTATAGAAAGCCAAATATATGTGCTTGATTATATCCTAATTTTAAAGAAATTTCTTGGTGTAAATGGATCAAGGATCAAAGAAGAAGGTAACCAAGATCAAATCTATGACACAATTTTGCTGCAAATTGAGTAAGACATCTTGAAGGGGACAATTATGAATCTTTCAGAAGAGCTGCCAGTCTGATCCAAAAAATGTGGAGATATTGGTCAGAATATATCAGTGTGAAGTTTAGATACACAGATGCTGTTCTGTTGAGCCCATGCTTTATAGGAAATAATTTCAGAGAACACTGGACTTCACTCAAGCAGTGCTGAGGGGAAAGATAGAAGGATGCTGCTGAGGGACAGCCAGGGCTTCTGAAAGACTCTGCTTGTCCTCTCTTCTTCAGTTCTCTGTGCTGCAGCAGCTGCAATTACCCACATTTGCAGATGCATGATGCCTTACCTGTCCCATCAGTGAACCTAAGAGACAAATTCTGCCACCACTGTTTTTTGCCAAAAAAAGCATGACTGTTCTACAGTTTCTGTAATGGTTTGCAGGATGCCAAATCAGATTGTTGTATGAGGTCAACTTCTTCCCAAGAGCATACTATAGAGAGGGTTTAAAGTTACTCTAGAACTAAATTTGTTCAATCCACAATATGTTGGAAATGGGGAAAAGCATCATCAGGACAGAACACCATCCACTGTTCTGCACTTCCAAATCTTCAGTAAGCCTACCTAGTACCATTCTGCAAGGATCTGCTAATTTAATTTTTGAAGCACTTTCAAAAAGGAGTATCACTTTCTTATTAGAGCTACCATTTGACTTAATGGATACTGTTACCAAAAAAACCAAAAATCAAATACAAGTTCTATTTTAAATTTCGTTGCTGTCTTAGAACTCTGCAGATACACTCTACAAACTTTATTAAATGTGATGTGATGCTTATTCAGATAGTAAACTGCTAATTCTGAAACATGCAACTGTTTATCCAGGCTATTATCAAAGACAAAATATAAATCTTTCACACAACTTTCCCAGATTAACAAGGAACGTTCTTGGACAACCTCTGATTTTTTGCACTCATTTTTCTCTTGGACTAAGAGAAATCACCTGAAATTCAATCAAGTACTTCAGCTTCATAAGAAATCTCTTGTGGAAGAACGTTCTTCTCAACTGAGCCCTTTACAACGTTTAAAACTGAAAAACTGAAATGTAAGAGCTGTAGCTGCAGAAAACTGAGATAAATATCCTGTATATATACAGAATTATCCTTGCTGTCAGAAGCATCCTGCATAGAATGTTGTACATTCCAGCTAACAACCAGTAAATGATTTTGAAAAGTTGATTTGCTTTTATCCACAACTGTATAACCTATGCAATTACTAAAAGAGCTTTAGTTCCTTAAGCCTTTCAGTACAGGTACCAAAGATAAAGCTACATCCTAACCCCAGGGTAAATTCACACTTGCATGTTACTCATAAATTTCTCTGCTGCTCTGTTCTTGTATTCAGAGTATTATGATTAACTTGTTCCACACAAAATGAAGTAGCAAAAAAAGCTTATGTAGGCATACTGTTACGCAAACAGAGTATGTGTAATACTTAATGTCTTAAGTCTCTTAGCAAAAAGCTGAGCAGGCAACTGAGGCTCTCTTTGGTGCAGTTACCTGTTACAATCTGAGAAACTATCAAACCATCTGGTAAGAGACACCAGTATGGAAAAAAATACCACAAATGAAAACATCCCAAACAAACCATCAAAAAATCTCTTACATTTTGTCAAGCTTTTTTTATGCTACACAGTAGAGACATATTTACACTGATCTGAGCCTTATGCTTAAAGGGGCTGATCTCTATGCAGTTCAAATTTCAGATGAAAGCATTTATCCTCTCACAGTATCCTTCAATGGAATTTCACAGCATGTTCCAAAAATTATTATTAATCTTTAAAATAGTATTAATCCCTGAACAAATTAATAATTTTGCTGTTGCATTTTAGAAATCTGTACTCTGCCAAAAAAATAAGTCCCTCATGATGTTTAATGTTTTGAATTCTCTGTACATTTATAGCCTTGATGATATCTATTCTGAATCTCTGCATTACTCATTTTGTGCTATGCTGGATTACCCTGGCATGTAAATATCTGCCTGGGAAAGGAGATAACACAGCTTCAAAACTCAACAACTTCATCCCAGTTATAAAACCAGTGAAAGCACTGGTCTTTGTCCACTGACTTGTTAACATCACTTTGTTTATGCAAAAAAAGACAGAAGTTTGGACTCTGCAGATTGCAGGAGATTTATGTATAAAAAAGCCCCTAATTTGCTGAGGAAATATTTGGCAAACCTGACAAAGGTGGACAGGAGATAAGACAGTAAAAACTGTTGTAAAATGCTAGATAATATTCAAACAATTATCTTTTGGATTGAGGAAATTAAAATTCGGTCTTTTATGTAAGGAAAATGGCTAAAGATAACACTGCAACAATGACAGTTAAAAATTATGGTTATTTTGCAAATGCAGACTATACTGACATTGGGGTTCACCATGACAAGATAATGATCCATCACTCCATCTATGTGATGTGGTATTAAAGGTGTTGTCTTTTCTACATTTGATTGATTTTCTCTATGAAAAAATTGATCCACTCTTTTGTATCTTGTTTATCCTTCTTTTTTTAGCAGCTGAAAGATGAAAAGTGATAAATCTGTGACAGAGTTGCTTATATCAGAATGTTTGCTTTTACAGATACCAAGTAAAAGAGCCTCTTTGTGTACCTTGTAGAGAAAATCATCTCCTGCCTTCCTGTGACATAGAGATAATTGCACACATTTCAGCTATTCTGTACCGGAAAATTTCTCTTTTTCATAACATTCAGCATAAATATTAAGATATTTGCAATGTTTCAAGAAAAAATAGAAGAGAAATAGGTGAACTGATATCAGTACAATCAGCAAAACCACAAACAAACCTCTTTCTGATGCTTGTTGTCTCAATACAGAAAAATGTTCTACTTAGCAGGGCATGTTCATGATACTGATTAATTAAATTAAATATTTCTCTCTGTCATGTACTTAGGGTCCCCTGCAATCCCTGGAATTCATCTCAAATTTTCAAAAAGCAAGCAAGAATTCCTGTTGTGCACCCTTTAAGCTTGTCCAGCCTGGCTGCTTCGAGACAGTTATTGCAATAAGGCACCTGCAGTGAAGAAGAAAGTGGATAACTTTTCCTGCTTGTCTTTAAATATGAGACGAAGTTAACTCTGCTTTCCTTTGCTAAAAGAATAAGCATGAGCTGGGCTGTCATCTAGTATAGAGGGTAAGGCTTTTTCCTCTGTTGCACGGATGCAGAATCACTGGGGAAAGAACATGAGAACCCCTCTTTAAACTCTCATAAAATGACATTGAAAGAAGGAACACATTTGGGAAAGCCAAGAACAAGATGTTCCCAGGACAACATGGCTTGGCTTCCAACTAATTTGATTCATTAGGCCTGCTGGTTTTGTGCATTCTTTGAAATACAGAGATTGGGTCACAAGTGCTGTTTGAGAAACCAAATAAGGGACACGTGCACTGTAAGACCACAGATTTAACACAGTTACTGGTAGGTTCCGTAAAACAAGCGAGTATGACTCCATAAAGGGAACAGTTCTGGGCTGATGGGACTGAGTCACAAGCACTTAAACTAACCAAAGGCATTACTCATTGCTTGGTACCTACTAGTCACACCAGTCTCAACTGTGTCATATACAGGTTCAAATAAAGGCATATCATAGTACCAGGAAAATATTTTTGTGTTTTCAAGAATTTGACTAACATGAAATCCAGCATCATGAATCCAAAACGAGTCATGAATTCCATCAGCTGAATAAACTAACATGTTTTTCCTCACTTTAAGTGAGTTAGCACTTAAAAGTGGTTGAGGAAATCCAATTGCTTTTAAAAAAGGCTCCTTAGATACCAAGAACCAAGGAGAAATTACAGTACTGAAGAATCTACCCTGTATATTTCTAATGGAAAGTTATTTTACCTACAAGTGCCCAAGTTCTTCAAAGAGACTCATGCAAAACTGGTGGCACTTTTCCCATCTCACATAACTTATTTTAATTGCTGTACCTCTAGACGCAGTGGGAGATGGGCTAGACAAACAGAAGACTGAAAATATTCTTGCTTTGATACAAAATGTTTTGTTCAAATAAAACAGAGTCAACACAGAAAGTATTGAAGTTAAAATCGATTTTGCCTGTAATTTTTGTGCTGTCTTGAATACTTCAAGCTGACATTTGATAAAAAAATATGCCCTTCTGCTGAAAGATATATTGAGGCCATGTGAAATGACTTTGAAAAACCTTTAGCATAATATGGAACAGGTCTCATAGGTCTATTACCTTCATTTTTAAAGATGAATCATCAGAAAAAGGTTATAAAAGTTTATAACTATGAATTAACTTACAAGATGTTTAATTCATTATTAACAAAGAATAGTAGTGACTAGTGACTGACCAACTTTGATCAGATGCATTTGAATAACCAACTGACAGAAAAAAAAGAAGATATGGCAACTTAAAAAGATCTTTAAAAAAATTGCTGTCTGAATTTGACCATTACAACAATACGTAGAAATGAATGAAGATATGCAGTTCATTCTTAGATTAATTTTCCTGGTTTTGTTCAGAATTTTCAGCTTCTTCCCACAAAACAAGGTATTTTTGAGTCATGTATGACTGAAACAAGGATGAAGTTAGTCCATTTTATTTCAGGATAGAAATAAAAAGTTAAATTTTGCATAATTTCATTTAACTTATTATAACTTTATCAGTGAGAATGCATTTTTTTTTCATCATGAAATTTTATTTTTATTTCTTTTAGGTGAAGCTTTTTAGTGATATCTGGGAATATGTAACAGGAATCCCATATTATTTAAACATCAATAAAATCAAATTTTAAAATGTCCATAAATAGCATATTGAAAATAGATTCCAGTTTCATACAAGAACAAAACAGAGTTTATACACTTGTACCTCAGTGTTGTTATGTACACACATTTGGAGTAAAACCTTGGGCAAAATTTGTATACCAAAATAGACTTTGGTCTAGTGGCAATAGATTTTTTAACATTAATCCTTGAGGCGAAGAGTCTGTGGCTTAAAGGATTTAAACATCTGTACAGGGTACTCACAGAAGTATAATTAGACATGTCACCACACTGCCTTTTCTGTAATTTGCTCCTCTGCTTCAGTAATTGTCCAGCCCTGATATCTATAACATTTTCTAAATGTACGTATTGCGTATACATTGTGTTTGTAATTTTAGATATGATTGGCTGCAAGAAACACTGTGTCATTTATTCAGAATGACAGATTCATTTCTATCTAAAACACTAGTAATTTTTTTTATATTTACCTGTTACTTTTGAAACCAGAAATACAGTTTCAGTTTTATTGCATTACATTTATCTTTAGCAAGTTATATTACATGTCACTCTGGGAATTTGTAGTACTTGAACTACACACCTAAGTTTATGTTTGCTTCCATTAAACACAATATAGTGCAATGGATTCTAGCAAAAATGGTGCATATATTATGACTGTTGCACACCAATCTGGTAATTATCTTGGATTTTAATTTCATAAAGTACCTTTATATCTTGCTGTGGCTTACACAATGCTTTCATTTCAGCAGCATTTTCCAAAGCAGAAAATTTGTACTATCTTTTTGAAAACATCACCTCCAATCTCATGATGACATCACTAGTAATCAGTTATGCCACAGATAATTCAGTTTAATTAATCCAGTTACAGGGTTGGAATATCCTTATTGTCTAAGTGCCAGATAAATCCACTCCAGGGCCAGAAACTGCCAGTAGAGCAACTCAGACTGGTGACACAGCACTTTGCCAGAGGACTTGGCTTTTATACCTTTTATTATTTCGTAGTTTTGTTCTACTTGCACAGAACTTAGCATAAAAAGATTCTGATGTGCATAAAGAACTGAAAGAGATACACCTCTAAAAGCCCCAATATGAAGTAAAATAAGTTGCATTCGAACCCTGAAGTTTTTTAGGGCATTCCCAGAGGATGAGGGTTCAGCACAATGTCTAACAAAGACACAAATTAATCAACAGAGCCAAGGTTTTCTGTTGCTCCACTTTCCCTCTTCTTCCTCTCCCCAAATAAACAGAATTTAAATGATATCCGACTATGATTTCTGTTTAGAAACAAGTCCTAGCTCCATAGTCTGACATGATTTCCAATAGAAAATACATCAGGGTAGGCTTTCCTTTGCCCTTGTGTTTTTTTCATCAGTGTAACTCCTCAATTTCACTAATTTCTTTTTCAGAGCAGAGCAATATCAAGTTGAAAGCTGGGCATATGAAACACTAGGGTTTTGTTCAAGTGGTGTTAGGTATTGAATAGAAAGGAAGGCACTAATCCAAATGTGTTAAATACACTGCTAGTCAGTACCATCCCACCTGGAGGGCCTGGAAAGGGAATGGTTAGCTATCAAAATAAAGGAAATTTCTCTCCCAGGAGTTGTTTCTTTCATACAACCACTATTGAGTGTGTTTAGCCTGGTTCTTTGAGCCCCAAATAGAAAAGAAATTTGTTGCAAATAATGGTTCTTTTCCCTCATTTGAAACATAGCATTTATGAGCTAATGATTTAAGTACATGTAATAAAGAAAATAATTTAAAAAGACCTCTGAAGCTTCATACCTGGAATGGGTTTTTGAAGTTTTGTAATCCTAGGGTAAAAGATTTCTTCTATTGCAGTATGTGCCAGATATCTTACACTTATTTTTGTAACTTATACTCTGCAGCAAGGTAATGAAGGTTGTTTTTTTTTTTTTAAATCTGAGCAGTGCAATAATTGAAAATTTACTTTAGCCAAAAAGATTAAGGACAGATGTTTATCAATAAGTTAGTGTCCCTCAAGCAACAATCTTTCACCTCATCTAGAAAACCAGCACTCTGAATTTCAGTATATATATATGAACAGTAGTTAGAGATTACTGTAAAGACGTTCATTTCAGGCTCGCTGCTTTCAGCAAGTTAATCCAGTCAGCCATGCATGAAGTAAGCAAAAGTGAAACCCTAGTGACAAGTGAAAACTAAATTATTTAAATTAACAAACAACAGACACTTGCAATATTTCTCTTAAGTTTCCATAAACAAAAGGCAGATTTAAGTGACTTCGTGACAAAATATCATATATAGGAGGAAGTTTGTGTACATGTGCATTCATGCATGGAAGTAAAAAGAAATCCAGCAGATGAGAAAGAAAGTACTTGCAGCAAAGCCTTAAGAGAAAGCTGCAATGAAAAAGGGAATGAAATTAGAAAGGCAATGAATGTGGAAATTACTTGCTGATATTCAGTTTGTAGTGTAGGGTGTTCTGAGAACGCATTATTTGCGAAAGAGCAGAAGAGCAAAGAGTTACCAGGGTATTACTAACTTGTCCTCAAAGCAGAAACAACCTAAAAGATCATAACACACTGCCTAACTTTTCTTCTGTCAAAAAGGGCAAGCCCGTCTTCCTTTTTTTTCCCTGCTGTGTATCTACACTCTCACCCCCACCCCAAAATAGAAGTTATAGCTAAGTTGTGCAATTTATTCCAACTTTGGTATGTCCTTGTGATGGGGAAAAAAAGCTCATAAAACCCTAACAACCTGGTAGAATGAACATCTTGCAGTGCCGATGACAGAAAAATAGGTCTGAGAACTGCCAGCCCAAACAATCTGAGGAAAGGAACCTGAAGGGTGGCAGTGGGAGAATTTATTATCTCTTTCTCCATCTTCTTTTGCTCTCTAGTCTCTTATTTTGCTACAGAGTCACTAGAACTAAGCAAGCTGCACATCCACCACAATTTCAGATTCCACTATTTTTCCTCTTCTCCCAAGCAGCACAATCTCAAGTAAGTCTTTTAAAAATAGTTTCAGTTATGCTTTTGCTAAGATTCCAGACAGAGAAAAAAGTGTTTTGGAAGCCATAACAAAGTATTTGAAATATGAAACATAATCTGGTTTTTTTTCTCTTTTTCTTTTTTCTCCCTTTATTTTGGTTTTAGTAAAGACTAGAAGGATTGCAATGATAGTTCTTAAACGGAGCTAAGCCAGCATAATTTGAAATGAAGGTCTGAAGCACACTCAAGATTAATTTTGTAACAAAGAAAATACGTTATTTCTTGGTGAGCTGGAGACAGGATTACCTGATACATTTTATTTATTACATACTTTTGTTACTAAGAACCATTTATAACTATTAAGAATTTAAATTTAATATAGAACTACAGGTTCAGATTTGGGTAGTGGTTATGCTCTGTGCCCTGTAAATCTATGAGATTCCACCCTCCTGAAGTATTATAAAATATGGAACCCTTTATTGTTCTGTTTTGAATAAAATAATTTGGAAGTATTTTAGCAAATCTGTTTTCTAAGAGCTCACAGAACTATTCTGTGAAAAATCAATTTGCAGATTGTGCTTAAATGCATTATTATTGGGTTCTGACTCATTAATCTTTGGTTCAATTTAAAAATCACAAGTTTTCCAATCTCTGCTGTATTCTACTATAAGTACCCACATAACTCACCACTAAAAGTTGTGACGCCTCAGTTAAAGTACATAAAACAGAAATTATCTCAAGTTAATAGGATTTCCGACTTTGTTAAACTGAATAATATTTAGCTGGTCAAACCACAGAACTGGGGAATCATTTAGGTTAGAAAAAACCTCTCAGATCGTGTAGTCCAGCTGTTTGGACCCCATGACCAGAGACATCTGACTTATTTAGTCTTTTGCAGGCTGTATCAAAATGTGCATGCAGATTGAGAGCAACTGTGTTTTAAATTATACCTCATAGATTTTATACACTTATTAATACATATAAAGAACTGTCACATTAGCAGCACATATTGTAAGTTGTTTGGATATCCCAACTAGAAAACATAACAAGAAACGACACTCGGAAGTGTTCCTCTGTTTTAGATGCAGTCTGGCTAAACAGTACTTCTGCGGGGATTGCTGAGAATTTAAACTCCACATAGTCCATAGATCCTCCTTCTCTTCCTTTCATGCCACTACATCTAACCTAAAAGAGGATGGTGTCTGTTCCTGAAACCGTTTTCTCATTGCCAGGAGTGAGAGCCTGCTTTGTGGAACCAATCTTGAAACCAAGAAACCAATCTAGTTAAACAGTGATGTGAAAGCAATGAATATGTAAATGAAAGATTTAAAAAGAAAAAGATGAAAATAAAATCAAATAGCGATAGAACAGAAAGATGTAAAAGGCATTTTATTTTTGCTAAAACATATTAAGAAAAAGAAAGGCCACCTGTGAGATATAAATCTTAGAGGTGTAGGAAAGCCAACTATTCAATACCAGTTTCTGACATGTTTTTGGAAAAGTTGAAAGTGGCTGTACTCTTTCTGCATGGTGCTGAGAATCCACACTGAAGATAAAGCAGGATTTATAAATGAATGTGTGCAGTGTTATTTGATTACTAGAAAAGAATTCATGTCTGAAAACCAGTGTCTATAATTTCTAGATAAGACTATCTAGATAAGACTATCCATGTTTTAACATGGAATTGAAGTCCAGAAAATGAGATCAAGGAGTGTATTTTTATGGTAGATGGGCCTTCTTGAATCAAACTTCTAAAACTGCAGATCATCTTTGTCAACTGTATTGCTGTTAAGTACTCCAGACTAATCAAGGCATTCAATCATATGGCTTTTAAACTCATTAATGTAGTCCTTTTCTTCCCCACACACACAAATTTCAGTTTTACCTATGATGTAGGCAAAACTTAAGTTTCAAGAGATGCTGTTCTTAGCTTGTTCCAAAGAAGAGCTGATCTATTCCTATCTATTTTTTATTTTTGAATTGCAACTGAAAATCAAAACAGGCCAAAAAGAAAATGCTAAGTTAAAAAGTACCACTTCCACTCCTCCAAGCACTATGCCTTTCTCTCTACATTGAGCATAATATTGACACTGAGCATAATCAGGTCTGTGATGGGAAAAGTCTCTTCTCCCAGGTCAAGCCAGTTATTTCTTCTGCAGAACAGATAAGAAAGAGGTAACGTTCACCTGCTTTGACCGACCTGTGCATATCTTTGAGCCTCAGTGACTGTACAGTCTCTCTAACTCCTAGTGCTGTATTGACACTTGCTCTGCTCTGGAGGAAACAATCACTTGAGCGAGACAAAACATTTTGACCAAATGAAGCCTCAGGATTGATACAGAACATCCGGGTGGAACACAACGACCTGTGCTATAGGGGACTGGGTGATTTAACATCCTTCCTGGATAAACTCTGCTAAGAGATCTCACATGCACAGATCCCTCAGGATCAGTGTCACTGCTGCTGGGCTCTTCCTCCCACTGTCTGCTCACCCTCTGCCCCCGACCTGAGGCCAGCCTGTCCTCCCAGGGCTGGGTCTCCCCATCAGGCCACAACTGATGGCTCCTTTCTTAGACTTGTTCAAATCCCCGTTGTCTCATCAGTCTTTCTTCCTGGTGTCTTTGAGGTGCCCTGTCACAGCACTCAGCTGCATGCTGGATCCCTCATGAGCACTGGGGGATGTGCAGCAGGGAGTGAGCACAATGCTGCACATGACTTCATAGCTTATACACAGCCACTTTATGTGCAATGCCAGATATTGGCAACACATAATCTAAATCTGAATTCAAACTCAAGATCTTTAAATTCCACACATTTCTGATAACACCCCCATAAAACATTAAAGACGTTTCTTCTATGCTTTGATTAGTCTTCTAGTGTATTACTGGCATCTTGCTGCTTAGCCTACAGTTTAACCATTCAGAAGCTACTATATTAAATTCTTAATTAGTTCCTCATACAGCTACAATAATTATACTTCCCACTTTTAAGTCTTCAGAGATCATTTTGATTACAGTTTAGAAGATGATATTATTGCCCAGATGGGGAGCTGCGACATTAACATATGTATGGAAAGGGTTTTGGCTAATTTTAGGATTTTACTTTCAGAATCAGTTTCGCAGACTTCTTAAAGCACTAAACCATGCAATAAACACTGCCGCATCAGGATGATCAAGCCAAAACCCCCAGCAAATCTGCTATATAATTATTATCCATTTGTAAGACATTTAGAGAAAGAAACAGGAAGAGAAATGTTTTCCACAGCAGAGTTCAGTTGCCTTCATGAAATGGCCTTCATTTTGTAATCCTCAGCCACATCCACATTTTATCTTAATCTTCTACAGCAAATGAAGAAGGCATCACAGAGGCAGCAGAATTCACCATAATTTTTGATTCATCCTGTTAATGCAGGACACAAAGTAGGGGTTTTTGGGAGTTATAACACGAAGGAAATTCAGTATGGGCACACAGGACAAATTAAGATTGTGTCCTTTGCCTAAATACCTACGCATTGATTTTACAAAATTAATAACTTTCTCTGATGTTGGTAGCATTAACTATTAGAAGAGGAAATCAGCTCCCCTCCAGCATTTTATAACAGAACACTGTGCTGCATCACTGGTTCAGAACCTTTAGCTCTCCAGACCTTTGTGTTTTGAGAGGGTAGAGGAACCTGACAGTGCTAATGACCAGTCTCTGAGCAGAGATGTTACTCAGGAGGAGGCATTTTGAAAGGAGACAGCAAGTCACAGGACAACCTTGGGCTTTGTTCTGGCTTTGTAACACAGTGCTCACCCCACCAAATACAGCTCCTTTTTCCACTCATTCTCACCTTTGCCTCACCCAGGCTGCTTCACTCCCATCCTTTCTTGCCTGATCACTACCTGCTTCTGTGCAGAATCCCAGTTCTGATCTCACCATCCTCTGACTTCATTCTTCAGATGCTCACTCCCCTTTCTCAGAACTCCCTGTCCATCTCCTTTAATTAATTTACTGTTCCCTGCTGGCTCCCTCTCTCACATCCCTTTCCTCAGTCTCTACTCTCCCATACTAATAGTACTCCTGATTTCCATTTTCCCGTTCTAAGTAGCGTCAGTCTTTTCCCTCACCTCTCTGTTCCATTGTCCCATCTACCTGTCCCTTTAGCCTCTGCTTTCATTCTCCTTTTTAAGTCCTTCCCAATACATTTTCACCTCCTCTATCTTTCAGACACAACAATTATGACTTCCTGATCCTCTCAGCTTCCTGTGCCTCCCAGCCTTGCACCAGCCATTTCAATGTCTGATTGATGGCTTCAAAGTCATTGCACTCAACAGAAAACCCACGCTGAGATGACTGGCAACCTTTCCTCTGATTGTCACACTGGTCTCTAGCAACAAGTAACATCTGCTAGAAAAGTTTATATTTACTTAACTGCAACCAGGCTTGAACAGTGCCATCAGCTCTAGTGGGATGGCCTATCAGAGGGTTGTCTCTTAGGCACAGTAATATTGTAGAGGAATACTTCAAAAGTACTTACTTGTTTAAGAAAATGCTTTGTTTAATACATAATTATCCAAATGGATCAATGTAGACAAAATACCAGCTTGTCACATTCAGAAAAAATTATGGTAAAGTTTTGCTTGTCTTCTTGCCCAAGGTCCACAGATTGCACATGAAGTTTTAGAGTAAATGGTTCAAGTCTGGTAGAGTTGCTATAAACAGTCAATACAGGTTTTCAGATTGGGTAGATCCTGGTGCTGTTAACAAAGAGGTGAAAACATTCTTGCCCAAACAGCAGTTGCTGGATCTAAATTTCAAAGCTTCAGTTTACCATTCTGTAGATTTTTCACTACCCTCTAATTGATATTAGAGTAAATTTTCCTCAGGAAATCTGGCCTGTATGCCTATTTTTCTGTAAATATTCTGATTTTCATGCTGTGTAATATATATATACATATATTCACACAAGATACACATTTTTCTTCTAACTACAGGAAAGCCAGTCAGATTAATGCCCAAGTTAAATGAAAGAAATAACCAAATATTATTATCAAACAATGATTATTTGAGCTTGTGCAAAGACTGAAGTAATTTCACTTTCCTATTTACAAATCTGGAAGGAATTTTAAAATATGTTACAAACTATGTAAACAGGAACACAATAATAAATTTGCAATTTTCCAAAGGATTCAGGATTTTCTCTTTCCCACATTTGAGAGAAAGCATTTGGTATAAAAGATCCTGGCCTTGAAAACAGCTGTCACCTGCATGAAGCACCAGAACAAGTAATGAGATTCAGATGGTTTAAAGAAAGTTGTTCTTGGAATTTTAAAGTGAGGGTAAAGGAAGGGAAAAATATATGAGGGGAGAAGAGAAAGAGAAGGCTACAGGACCTAGAGGTACAAGCAGAAATAGGATTGGAAATTTCAGGTAGAGGTACAGAGCATAAAGGGTTAAAATAGTAAGAGTTGTAATTGTTTTTCACAAGGAGCCTGCCAAATCTCCTTTGGAACTCTCTTAGAATACTTTTGAACACTAATGTTCTTCTGTTTTGCTTAATGATTGATAAATGAATTGTTTGAGCTCCTGTCACTTAGCCAAGGTCCAGGAGGATAAAATAGTTTTTGTCCCCAGTAAGCCAATCAAAGGGAAGCTAAAGGCACAACCATGCACTACAGTGGTTGCAGCAATTACAGCTGATTATTTTGCTAAGAGAAAAGAGCAGCAGCCAGTGCAATGCCAACCACACACCTGAAGTGACCTGCTAGCTTTGCAAGGTGGGTGACCCACCCAAGGCAGAAGTTCATCCTGGCTGCACATCCAGTGCTGCCAGTTCCACAGCCGGAGTCTGAATTTACTTTTCTCCATGCTATAATCACTGCTGTTGCACTAATAAAAATCATGATACAGATGCTGCTTTGTTTTCATAGAAACCTCTACCTGACATAGTGTATTCCACTTGGGAAGACAGTCAGGTTGTTGCCAGTGCGTAAAAGGCTCGATTGCTTGAATTAGTTTGATTATTTAGATTTTGGAGGGAAAGGTTTTCATATATATATAAAAAAAAGATTTAATGAAGAATATCAAGGAAGAGAGTAAAATAAAAAAGTGATTGAAGGTATTTTTGTACTACTTTAGCTATTGAATGGAAAACTTAAAAGAGACACAACTGGAATGGATACAGGTAAATCAAACACAAGTAGCTTTAGTACCATATATATTCCTTATTTTACTTTTTAAAGAATTAGAAGGATCTGTGACTTTGTAGAAATTAAAGAAAAAGATACCAGCACACAAAAAAACCCTAGACATTGAAACATCCACAACTAAATGCAGCTGAACTTGTAGCAGTCCACCAAAAAGAAAAGAATTTCCAATTTCTAAGAACAGCTATACTTACTCCAGGAATGTTTAATATCAGCTAGCCTAAAGGCTTGAGCAGACATTAAGTCTATCGAGCAGATGAAATCAGCCAGCTTGTGGGTGTGGTTATAATTTGCATTGCTGGCAAAAACTCCGAAAGGCAGTGAAGTTGTGAATGGTGTACTGAGCAAGGTGGCACTAACCAGGAGCTGATTTTGGTGCAAAACAGAGCACTAACAGGTGGCAGACACTCCAGGCATGAATGTGCTTTAATCTATGAACTCACTGCTTCTCATTTTAACAAGCCTAGATGAGCCATGTGGTTTTCTTATAATACACTATGTATGATGACCCAATGAACACCTAAAAAGGTACTGCCCATCATAACTAGTAGGCCTGTAGTCATTCACAGTCCTCATCTGCTATCCTATTTTGCAGCATACTTTAATATATTCCAATATGTTTTATAAACTCTATAGCAGAGATGAATTTAACAGCAGAAATGATAACGACAATTTGCACACCTTTTATGACTGTTTCTATGGGTTAATATTTTGGCATAGAAAACAGTAATGTGAAAGGCTTAATTTGTTGAAAATGTGTAGCTTTTATTCTGCATAACTGGAAATACTACTTTAAAATATTGAATTATAGCTCACAGAAAATGCAGGTGCATATGAAACCAGACCTTGCTCACAGGTTTGATACTCTATCATTATTGTTGCTGTCTTCGTTCCAAATACATTAATATCACTGTTTTTTCAGGCATGCAGCTTGCAATTATGTATTCCTCTAAAACATACAGGAATTTCTTAGAGTTTTTCCAATGATTTAACTGAGCTTTTGAACTAGAAAAATAACTGTGTATGGAGCTCTATTTCCCAAACTCCTAGTGGGGGCAATATCCCTTAAAAATCTTAAGTAGCATTGTACGAACATATGAAGCCAAAAAGGTTTCATTTTAAAGCAAGAGAGAGAGCAAGTTGTTGCACAGTACAGGAAGAGGGTGACAGAATTCAACCTTTTGCTCCCACTATTTTAACAAAATTGTTCATACTATAAAGAGTAGGAATTTTCATCTACACAATTAATGAAACACTATTTTAGGACTGACATTTTGCAACAGAAAGCAATTTATAATAATTACAACTAAAGAGAATTATAAGCGTTAGGAACATTCAACATATAGATCAGCATCGGCAGCTTCACAGGAACAGCTTTACCAAGTCATAAGAAGGGCTTACAGAGTACTCAAATGAAATGAAGAAAACACTACCAAAGTAAGCAGAATGTCCGGTGTAACTCCCACCACACTGAAGTGATTTGCATCTGAAGGAAAACTAAAATTTAATTCAGTCTCCCTCTTGCATGCTATACTGCCTATCATGCTGAAAATTCCTATTACCTGAACACAATCTGCCCTTTGAGAGCTACCTATCCTAGCAGCACTTGCACAGTATCATTTTAAACTACTGAACTGAGTCTAAAATGCAGATTTCATGGCACCTGAGACAAGTCAGTTCTGTAGGCACCTTCAATAAATATTTACAGCAAGTATTTATGCAAAGTTTAAGCTGTTTCTCATTTTTAAATTTCAGCTCATAACTATTAATAGTAATTCTAAAGGCATTAAGTGCAAAAATATCTGATCCTGACATGTAGCTAGTAACCTTGAGAGACTGCATTACACTTCGATTCTATTGAGAAATAATTGACACAAAGAAATGTAAAATAACACTGAGATATCATAACGTTTAAAAGAAATCAGTGTCTGAAGTTTATCAGCTATCTGCTTTGCAATGTTCAAAACAAGAAAGGAAGCCAGGGACACTTACCCTTGGTACCAATAAGCAAGAACACATAGAAGCAGCAGTTGGGTGTCATATCTGTCCTTCAGCAATTCAATGAATAAAGTCAATGAATGTTGTCCTTTGAATTGCGCACCAGCCAGAGTGCTGCACGCACAGTCTGCCTCTGAGAGCCTTCAGCAGTGCGTGAAGCAAGCTGCCTTCTCTCCCTGCCTTCCTCCCTACTCGCCTTTGCTCTAGGTCTCCCTCTCTCCCCCCTCTCTGGCACACAGGCACATGAAAGTTTCCAGGATCACCCTGTCTCCTCAGGCTCTGCCTTACAGGATGGAATCTGCTCTGTGGCAGGCAAAGGCTGGCCTGTGTGCATGGACCTGGCTCTACCTCAAGGAAAGCTGCTGCTGCAAAAAACACAGCCAGGTCCCAAGAACTGTAATCAATAGTCCAATCGTTTTTGCTTCTCTTTTTTTTTTTTTTTCTCTTCCTAAAATTGCAATGCTCCAAGAGGTCTGAGAAGCACAGTTTTATTTAGTCACATCTGTTTGAAGCCAAACGCTTTCTGTAGTTTAGATAAAAAACTGGAGGTTTTTCAACTAAGAGGAAGTGAAATTTATAAATACAGCCCCTTTGTAGCAATCCAGTCACTCATTGAAATACAGAAAAACACATGATGTAACTTATTTCCAATATCAGCATGTGTCTACTTTTACACACTAACCACTCATCATGACTAATGCTAAGGAAAACAATCCGAAAGAACAAAGAGGAATGTTGAAAAACATACTCTTTATGAGGAAAAGTTTTTCCAGAGATTTTTGTCTTACTTGAATAATTTGAGACATTCCTATCTGGCCCCTGATTTTACTGTCACCAGTAGATCATGGTATTCCTCATCACATAAACAGTCACACGGTTAAAATGTGTTTTATGATGTGAAGGCTAACATTTAGCAGCACAGCAAGACATGCTTCAAAACAAGTTGGTCAGTTGAGATGAACTCAAGAGAGGAGTTAAATTTTATGTGGACTCAAAGAGCTTCAGACTTCTAATTTTTTTCTTTTTTTAAAATTTTAGATTCTTGTTAGATTTTGTTAGATTCAACAGCAAGTCAGGGTGCCAGTGGTCAGAAAGCACTGGTAACCTCTGAGTAGCTTTGTCAGGTACTGAAGGAAAAGAGCTTCTCTGACTGAGGGAATATATGTATACATGAACACATCCACAAAATGGTGAATTTAGAAAATGAGAAAAATCTCTATCACAGTCAAAAGCTAAGTCCACACTGTTGCTATGGCAAATTTGTCTACAAAATACACATTATGAACTGCCAGTCTCTTGATTTCTAATATAAAAGAATACAAAACAGAGAGGGGTTTACAAAAAGGTTGTTGTCCATGGAAACCCCAACAAATACTTTGACATCTACTCTAATAGCACCAGTAATAGGCAACATACAGGCAAAAATTGATCAAATGGATTAGACATCCGTAAAATATTTCTTTTAAAAGGTGGGGACTAGCTTTTGAGCATAGCAGTAAGATCACATTTGCTTCAAACTGTTTTAGAGTTAATCTTACTCCTACATACTCCAGCGCTAATGCCTGAGCTGGAAAGATCTTCCAAGAAGAAACAGAAGAAGAGAAGAAACAGAAACAGAACAAGAAGAAACAGAAGAAGAAGAAACAGAACCAAGAGAGTGAAAAGTAAGTGAAACATTCTTTCTAGGAAAAGTAAAATAAAAGTTTTACCTCTTCAGTGCAGGGTGAGACAGAACTTACATTCTAAATAAAGGATTTTGTTTCTTGTATAGTTTCCTCTGTGGCTTTTTCTTCTGATCTAGTCACAACTACTTGAGAGGTGTAGGAACCATACATATGTTTGGAATAGATCCTTTCACCTGATAATGTAATAAATCAAGCAAATTTCTTCTTTAAAAAGCAGTCTGACCCACTACAAAAGTTCAAGATATTCTACCTCAGAGTAAACAAGGAAAACCCCCAAATGTGGTACATACCACTCACACATATTTTCTGAAGCTCAGCCCCAGTGGGAGTTGTCACTTTTCAGCCTTCCTCTTTTTCAAGGACCTTTAGCAAGGATACTCATTAAAGTTAATTTTGCTGCAAATAAACACTTGCTCTATGGAAAATCCACTGAGATCTTCCCTCTTCTAAACTTCTTACACATTCATAATAACATATAGAGAAGCAGAAGCAGTTTCCAGCCCATTCTCTCAGTGTAATTATATTTAAATCAAGAAGCTAGAGTTACAAACACATGCATTGCAGTTCTGTGGAATGCAGAGCAGAAAAAGGAGGAGAAACCAGATTTTGAAAAATAGTTTTGGCTTACCTTACTTGAATGCATTTTTGCTTCTTATTAGAAAAAACATGTCTGTGTATTAGAAAGGCAGTAAGTGTTTCCCTCCTGACTAAAATATAAAAAGTTATGACATGTTGGTGTTTAAGAACTCTTCTCAAGAAAACAATAGCCTTTATATGCTAATTCCTTACACAGCAAAGAAATAACTCATCAGAATTGCATTTTTTTCAAATAGCTTTTAGAAGACATTGGACTTCATTGGGATGGTCAGTATTTGCTTTTGTTTCTACTTACAGCAATTCTACAATTGAACTTCAGTCTAAAGATTATCTAAACTGAAGGAACTTAAATGTCAGATCTGGGGGGGGACAACCCCCTCCAAACATTTAACAAACATTGTGCCACCAAACCACAAACTAACAGAATGTATTAATGTTTCATTAAATCCAAATAATTGCCATTTGGTATCAAAAAGAATTACCTCATGTTTCTAGGAGTAAGTGTTTAAAATAAAAATTTGAACTTAACTGCAATTAGATACTTTCAAATAAGTTGCTAGTGAAGTTCTAGCACCTTGTAATCTTTTTTCTATTGTTCATGTTAGGTGTTAGGTAGAAGGAACTTCATAGAAGTAAACAAGTCATAGCTGCATGTACCACCACTGTAATTTTCATTATTAAAAATAAAAATACACTAATCTGTAAATCTGCTACAAACAAAATAAGTTAGAACTCCTTTTCAGCTTGAAGAAAAAGATTTACTTATCCACAGGCTGTAGCTATTCTTTCAAAAGTTAAAAAATATTGGACACCAAACTCTGGCTCAATGCTGCAACTGATAAGCTTCAGGAAGATGCAGCATAGGTAGGAGAAAAGCTGTATCTCTAAGTTTTAGCCTACACGAGGCAGATACATTCAAAGTCCACCTGTTGCCATGCTTCTCCAAGTACTGAGTAGTGTGGATCTCAGATATACTTCTGCTCTTTCCTAATGCTGGAATTTTCCTCGATTTAATTAGGAATGCTTTAAAGAATGCTTTATGTCATGCATCAAATTGAAGACCCACAAGACAATTGCTATGTCAGTGGTGGTTTTATTACTAAGAGTTGCTCATTAAGCAAAGCAAATTTTCAGCTGAACATGCTGACCAGATTGTCAGCTGTTTTGCTGCTGTAATGGAACACAAGTGCAGGATGAAGCACTGAAAGTAAAACTGTGCCCATGTTGCCATCTGCAGTCATGAAGATCATGTAGTTCACATGTAGAAATGACAGCCCGAGAAGTGACCCTCTTGTTTTCTCAGCCATTTAATGACCAAACTCTAGGTTCTGTATTATAGCTATGTGAGTAACTAATGTACAGATAAAGGTTCAGAACACAGCATTTAAAATCTAAATCCTTCATTACGTACATCAATCCTACAATCCAAAAGATTTAGCTGTGCAAATGAACATAATTGGCTAAATTATATTTAATTTAAACTGCTTTCAAAGTTCTGTCAGTGTACTTTGCAGACAGTACAACTGAGAATAAGACATTTGTATTTTACAGGGCAACTCTTACCTTTAGAGGATATATTCCTCATTTAACACCTACATCCAGGTTCCCTGAGTTCAGAGCAAAGCAAACTAAAGGACCTCTTAAGAGAGGCACAAGAATGTCTAAGCACAGAAAGATAGAAAAGATCTCATTTACACCAGCCCTTTCAAAATATTAAGCTGTACTACAGTACCTTTATCTATCTCTCTATCTCATATACTTGTGCCTCAAACAGTACTGTAAAAGTGGGCTATTTTTTGGTAAAGATTACTCTTCCCATTTCACAATTACAGAGATTTAGTGGGGTCTACCTCCCAAAACCTGAAGAGCCTGGGCCACCTGACCTACTGAGCCAGGCTAACTGTGCAGGCACCTGTGCTGTAGGACCTCCTGACTTCTCACTTCCCTCTCCAGACCCTTTTTGTCAGCACAGCTGCAGCTAAAATGGGATTACTGACACTTGCATTTGGAGAAGGGGGAAAAGTATTCCTCTGTTGGAACACTACCTGAGCTAGATGTTCTCACCTGGAAGGCTTTACTACAGGAACAGCACAGAAACCTTTTTTTTTCAGTGGAAATATATATCCACTAAGAGTCTTAAAACAGAAATCAGTGCTGCTAAATTATTTTAAGCTGAAGATATTGAACAAAATTTGGATCTAGTGACAGGTCCCAGATGCAGAATGATCATAACTCCCCTGCTAGGTCTCAGGCTGCAGCTCCGGTGGCAAACACAGATGATGAATTTCACTTTTCCACAAGAAAAAAAGCAGACAGAAGAGGAGGGATTCATGGATGACTATTTTTTCCCTTACACGTCTTTTCTTTGTAGATGGGACAGTAGATTGGCTGAAGACAATGTTGTACAAGGAGCAGTAATTTAGCTCTGAGCTCTTTGAAATGCTTTCCTCTCTTCTCTAAAAGGTACCCTCTGCCACTGGGTGCTTTGGTGACCCTGGCCAGCTGTCCTACAGCTGGTGTGGAGGAAGGCCACAGTCAGAGCAAACTTGCTCATTGCCTCCCTCTTTCCCCTAATTTTCTCCAGCTGCTTGTTCCAGCTGGGTGTTTTGACTAAATCAAAAAAAACCTTACCAGTGTGCCTGACTCAAAGCTGCTGCTGGAATGTAAAAAGTACATTTTTTAAAAACAGCCAAACATGTAAACTTTACTAAGAATGTCTCTTCCTAAGCAGCCATTTCCAGTATTTTGACTGATTAAAGATGGTAACAGTATTTTTATGACTGTGTATTATTACAGGTATGATGTTAATGGCTTTGGTAAGTTACTGTACCATTTGGGAATGTTACAGGAACTGTATATGACATCTCACTTTTTCAATATGAGCCTTTCTAAGCTACCTCTGTCTTTCATATTTGAGGCAGCGCAATTTTTGTTTTACAGCACCTAAGATTCTAGAAGAAAAGTCAGACCTCCCAAGTATGAATAGCTAAATATCAAAAGTGCAAATTTCATAAAATGCTCACTAGGTATTTATTTACATATTTGAACATGAGATGGTACCAAATATATAAACATTGACAATTAAGTCCTACTTTGATGGAATGTACTCTTAAAAGATATAGCAGATAACATTTTGAGAATGGAAGGTATTTCAGTAACTCAGCTATGTAACCTCTCCATTAGAGAATTATCAAAGCCAACTTTAAAGTTGGAGAGAAATTGACACGTGGTAGCATAATGGCCAATACAATTGGGCTGTCTGTCACCTGGATTAAGAAATTGTCCTTAACACCAAGAGTCTTTTAAACTATTTCCAGTTTGCTTACTCATCAATACCTTTGCATGTGAACCCACAATGCTCCCTTCAAGGAAAAAGCTGAACTGAGGAAATATTTAATGTAAAATCAAGAAGAGGAACAATTAGATGTGTAGGATAAACATATGCTAAAGTGAACAACAAAAAAAACCAAACAACAACACACCAAACCAAAACAAAAACCAATAACATCCCTCTCCCCCAAAATTCATAGGAAGTGAGGAGGAAGAAGACAAGAGTTACAGTATGAAGAAGCAGGGCTTATTAAAGGGTAAATATGTAATATAAGAAGACACCATCAAAACTGGGAACCAGTGCAATGAAGAATGTATTTGAGACATTATTTG
>WEKY01045974.1:789-28762 GCA_013390045.1 Picathartes gymnocephalus | reverse complement strand
GCTGGAGTATTTGACTATGTAGATGTCTGTGAGTGACGTTTTCTGGTAAGAGTCTTAATCATCTGCATTATCATAAGACTCAAAAACTAGAGCTCTTACAGCATTTCCTTATGCAAAATCAACTGATGAATTTCTCAAGCATTCCCCTTTATATTTTCATGCCCATTCTGCAGATCAGCTGCATTCTAATGTCACATGCCAAGGTCCCACACTGACAGAGCACTTTGAGTCCTAACTTACCTGGACCCCTAAAAACAGCCTGTCAATGTAAAGTTCCCTGTAAGCAGAAATTCCACTGCAAGTAATGCTAATGATGAGTAACAAGTTTAACAAAAAATAACCCCAAAAAACCCCAGGTTAATAGAACAGTTTTTTCCTTACTTTGAATAGTCAAAGTGAATCACACATTCTATTAAAAGAAAATAAAACTAATCTATCAGCTCTAAGAGGCATTAGCTAAACCCTTCTGTTGTGGTTTCCTTCAGAAAGTCCTATTTCAATCAAGATTTCATGTTTTTACAGTAGTTTTTCACTCAGTTCTGAATGCGGGGCATCTGTGTTAGCCTTTGGTAAATGTTGACTTGTTAAGTATCTGCTTCAGTTACCAAACAATAATATATGTTACAATATGAAAGTAATTTAGTTCTGTTGAAAAGGAAGCAATTTAGATATTATTTTTTGTGTGTGTGAATGGGATTCCAATAGTCAGTTATGCAACAAAGAAAATATATTTAGAAAGTACTGAAGGTAGACAGGTTCCATTTAATTCATTTTAAACAATGCACAAAAGATATTGTGTACAAATTTCCTGTATATTTAGATATATATTAATACACTCTATGTACACATCGATTTTCTTTTAATATTTAGGGTTATTTAGCTAGCAAATTAATTCAACACAATGAGCTCATGCTGAAAAACACCACGGAAATGGAGTATTTACATATGCTAATAACTTCCAATTAAGAAACATGCAAATAATTGGGAGAAAGCAAAATTAAAACACTGAGCTAATAACCTGACAATTACAAGGAAAACTGTATTATGCAAGACTGCAAACATAATTGCACACACAAGATCTATCTGACTACAAGGGTAGCTAAATCTGTAATACAAATTATGCCCCAAATTGTCACTTATTACAGTCCTTGACAGACTTCTTGCTGTAGGCCTACAGCCTGTGCATGGTTTAGTGCTGGGTTACCACATGAGGGTCAGTGGCAGAGGCAAGATAAGAATCAGGTCAGAAAATTTATCATCATGATGAGCTTTCACAGCTCCCCCTTTGAAGTAAGAAAGAAGTGGGACTGCAGATGGTTTTTTTGAGTTGTCAAACTAAGATAAGCTAAGCAGTGGCTTGGTGCTTTGTGGTGATTAAGGATTTTCCCTTTCACAGAAAAAAAATCCTAAACGAATTTCCTTCTACCAGAAGGCAGAACTTGATTTTAAATCAAATTTTGATGGACTGTGGAAATTTGAAATGTTTCACTAGAAAGTCATTCTGAAAACTGAAATTCTGTTTTGAAAAGTCAAAATATTTCATTTAACAAGGCAGAAGTCTGTTTCGATATTACCACAACATTATAATACTTTGTGGGCCCATAGTGTATTGCTACTACTATAAATGAATACCATTTGATTACTTAGCCATAAAATCTATGTTATGTCAGTGAGGAAGTAATTCTTATCTTACTAAAGAGAAAATTTCCAGTCCTATTGTAACAAAAAGCAAACCCTTTAGAACAGAAAAAACCCCAACACAGACTCTAGTGCCTTATCTTATGCAACAAGAATTTTGTTGTTGGCCGTATATAATTTAGGAAGACGAAGTCTTTCTCAGCTCGCACATTTCAGAAAATGAGTACAAGGACTTTCTTCCCTGTACTTTTCCTGTCTCATAGACTTAGTAATCTCTGTGAGCTACAACTTTGCCCCACAAACACTAAAGTGAGGACATGTCTGCAAGAACAGAAGTACAAACTTTTCTAAGAGTCTCTGAAGGCTGATTCAAATATGAACACATTTTTGCCAGCTGTGTATTTCTTGTTCTCCAGAAATTAAGGCAACATGGCTGTTAACTCTAGGGATGAACCAATGCAGGAAGATAAAGACTGATTTTTTCCAACCCCTTCTGTTACTTTGATCTAGTTTTTAAAGTTTGTGTTCACAGTGCCATGAAGTTTGCCAGTTTTTATAGATATTAAATATTTGATTGCTTCAATGGACAAAACTGATCTTTGTATTCCCAGATTCAAACCCTGGATTTTATAAATAATTTTTAATCATGCAGTAAATGCACATGGTTTAAAAACTCACCTTAATGGTAACACTAATGATACAGAAATTGAACAGAATTTGGTTTTACATATCACTCTTCAGACTTCAGGGACTTTAAATGTGGTGATGATGGTGACAGTGGTAACTGTCACCAGCATTCTAGTTGGCAGATCCCTGGCTTGTGTAGTACCTTGCCTGTTACCACCTTCCTTCAGAGAGGGGACATTTCTTCCCATTGGGTTTTAAACTTGGCAAATCACATATTACACAGCAGTTCAAGCATTTTTGCACAAGTTTAGGTAGATACCAAAGTTAGGGTTCTTCCCTATCAAAAGACACTTAAAACCCCTGTGAAAATTTCTATACAAGATGTACAAAAGGCCAGAGGAGTAGAGATGACACATGCAGACTCCACTGCACTAAAATCACACTACTCCAAGAAAGATGTGCCCTTAGTTTGAATACTTACAAACATATCCTTATATGAACACTTACAACCATATCCCTAACATCTCCTCTGACAGGCAAAAAAATAAGTCAGTACTGGTTTATGTGAATGCCTCTGCCTGGCCTTAAAGCGTTTGGCATTTCTTGAAGTTATGGTCACGAAAACAAATCTGTCCTGAGTTAGTGATGGGCAGTCTTCAAAAGATTCAGAGTTGTTGTTTATTCCTGTTAGGTGTTCTCTTTCCTTTCTTTGCTCTTTTCCTTTCTGCAGCATACAAATAATTATTGTATCCTATTCTCAATTATTTCTGTCATTTGTCCTTTTCTCTTGTTTTGTCTTTTCAGTGTTTTTCTATCTTAAGAAGAATGTGAATGCTGCAAAGTGTGAGGCTTTTTCAAACTCCCTGTGTTCAATCACATTTGGACTTCAGCAATGTTTCTCAGCCCTGAGCAAGATTTGGGAGTGTCCTGTTGTTGGTCAGCCAGGGGAAGAGGTCTCTGAAGACTGAGTAAAATTGCACAACTGAACAACTCCCTATCAATACCGCTTCAGCACCTTGCAAGCTGAAAGAACAAGAAACACAAGAAACTGAAATTAAAATGCTAAAGCACAGTGTTGTAAAAGTTATTATCACAGTACCTCTTTAGGAAATTAATGAACTGCCATTTCCAACCCTCAACCACTGTAACACAACTGAGTAGAAAATATAGAATCAAAAGGAAGGTATTGTTATCCAATGTTCAGCATTTTCTTTCCATGTGGTGGTTTACTCATGTGGGAAAGTAGATGAGCTGGGTGTTTGACAGGCTGGCAGGGGAGAAACTACACGGACCAAAGGATTTGCACTCAGTAGACCCCTTGTGTGATTACAGCTGTTTGAGGAAATGTCTGTAGCCATGCAGTAGTCTCCTGGTGCCAGCTGTGCTTCCTACAGAGCACAGACATTTGATTTTGGTGTATGAGATAGAGAAGGCAACTGTAAATGGAAGATGTAGTGGATGGATATCACTAAACGTAGCAATTTCATAGGTCGGTGAGTCCAACTAAATGTATAACCAGTTACCAGACATATGCAACATTATTGAAGAACACTGGACACACCATTCATTCAAATGTTTTAATTTATTTTCTTAATTGATTTTTTAATATTTTCATAATTTTTTTTTCACCCACTCGAAAGGAAGCTGAATGAAAGGATTGCAATGTGTGGGAGGAGAGTCAGGCCTGGCAGATTGTGTTCAGCATCCTCCACATTCCCTTATTAGTTTAGTCAGACACATTATTTCACATTATGAGAAACAGATGAGAAACTGCTAAAACACACATTACGAGAAACATTAGGAGAAGCTGCTAAGCATACATCTAAATAATGCTAAACCAACAGCAACTCCGGCTGAGGGCCAGCTGACTCACCAGGATCTGTAAATCTAAGCTTCACGGCCCTTGCACAGTATGCATATTCCACTAACCATCAGACAGGTTGAGTTGTAATGCTGAGTAATCATTGCATAAATCCTGTGTAGGAGAGATGAAGGAGGGCAAGGAATACAGGCAGCAGTACTTCAGTGAAAGGAATTGATGACAGTACCCCCATTGCCTATAGGGAACAGTCATACATGTTTATCATCAGAATACGCTCCAGATGCTGTGTTGGGTGAATTACATCACATTTCCTTATGCATTTCCTTTCCTTGAATTTCCTTCTCATGTTGCAGCAAGGTTAATTTAAGTTCTGTGCAAGACAATCACCTAGAATGTGTCAAATCTAATGAAGTACTAAAGAAATAAAACAGGGTATTTTGTAGGATCATCCACAGAAAAATATCTGTGGCTTGGCAGAACTGTAGAATAAATGCTTGTGGTTGCATGACTCATCTTTGTTTAGAGCTGACCTGTGGAAGGCATTAGCAGGACTGGTATGATATTCAGCTCTGCTAATACCTTGACTATTTCAGTTAGCCTGGCTTGATGATCTGTTCTCAGCAGAATGGAAAATGCAGAGTCTGTGTGAGATGAGGTCACTCCCTGTCACCCAGAACGATTTTTCCATAAAAGCCTTTTCTTACACTTGGGTTCAACACCTCAAGCATTGCCAACCTTTTGAGTATCTTTAGGTAATAAATTTTGCAAACTTTTCAAGTAGGATGGCTCAATTTGTGTGCAATGCTGCAAAAAACAAGAAAAATTGCTCCTCTTCACACAGGCATATTCATGTCAAAATCTTGATTTCTAGGAAAATTCCATCTCTTGTAAGACAGACTTAAGCACATTTTGCTTTTGGTGTTACACAGAAGTACATCTGTGATGTATTTTAACTGTGTTTTGCTTTGTTTGTTTGTTTGTTTTTAAATTNGATGATATGTTCTCTTTAGATACTTTGGAAATGTAAATAATTTTATGATAACCACTGCCAATAAAGAACTAAAATGCCATGTAGGATATATTACATTTTCCTTGCAAAGCATGAATAAATATAAATATGACAAATGTATCACCTCTGGTAGCAAATGTTGGGGCTTTAATAATTACTAGAGAGAGAGAAATCATTCTTAATAAATAATGCACACCATGCAGTAGACAAGACCGCCAGCAAGACGGCAATTATTTTGAGTGTGGTGTGCGAAATCAGGTATCTTTCTCTTCCAAAGCAACCAAAATTAGAAAACAGTGCAGGTTCACCCTTCTCCTGTTTTTTACCCCCTCTTTATTCTTACTTACAGGCTGTAGCCTGGTTCTTTTAGCATCCCGGTTTCATAGGTTTGAACTATGTGCAGCACTTTGCTCTCCAAGACAGGAACATTTTTTTAAGGCTGGGTTCTTGTAGCAGAAAAGGAGTCTGGTTATACCATGATTTTTAGGCAGAGAGTCCTCTCACTAAGTTTTTCACATCATACTCAGATTTATTAACTTCTCTGGTATTCCTTCATGAATGGATGTTTATTATTTTCTCTTTCTTCATTAAGGCTCATGAGAACAGTATGGACTGGCATGTTCTGCTGTGTGTCTAAAACATATTGTGCATCAAATTACAGTTGTCTGCTGACTGTTTTGCTATTATATTTTTTTGAAGTTTAGTCAAGCTAATATAGAAGGTGAAACTAGACTGCTACTTTTGCCCAACAAGTTTTCTTTCACATTTTAAATGGGTTTTTCTCCAGCCATGCTTGAACCTCTTCTGCACTGGTTTTCCATTAGACCTCCTGCTAATGGGAAAACACTGACACAAACACAACTAAAACAATGCTGAAATTTCCACATGCAAATATTTGCACCGTTTGGTTGTGTGTAATAGGGAAGCAGACAATGACAAATGATTTATTTAGTAAGTGATGACTAGCTAACATTGACAAAATAGAGGTTATTAAACAGAGAATAATTGCAAGCGACTTTCTGTGTTTGATCTGCAGTTAAACAAAATGTAGTCCCAAAATGTGGTTGGTTAATTTTGAGCAACAAATGTAGTTGATTGAGAAAAAGCCTTTTGTTTGCTTGCAGATACTGCACAAACAGAATCGGAGGTTAAGCGGGTTAGGTAAATAACTCGTTGTGAAATATGTTCTCAGCAATAATACAGCTTCACTTTTTCCTGTTGTGGTTACCTTTAACACTGCCTCCTTTTTTCCATTCTCAATTCTTCTAGAGAAGCAAAATTGATAGCTACATAGGAGGAGTAGCTGACAGCTTAATGAACAATTATTAGTGTCTGTGGCATATTTTCCAGCAGTTTTTCATGGAGGGAGGGGTGGTGTAATCCACTGCAGTGTTTAAGTGGAACCTCCTTTGTCAGCACCTGCTATTAGAGAGCATAACACTCTGTGGGACTGAAGTACTCACATCTCTTTAGGGAATTGGCTGGAAGCACAAGGGGGACCTCTTTCTGTCTCAGTGGATACAGACAGGCCATGCACTGTTTGGAGGAACTAAGCATTGCCTATGTTTTGGACAGATTCTGTAAGTTAAATAGTGTCTCAGCAATTACTTATTTGTTTAAGACCAAGGGAAAGTAATGATTGTGGAATTGCACAAGATTTATAAAATAGCTGATATCAAAAGTCTTAGGGTTCATCTTACTAATGCAAACCTGTTCTCTACCTATAAATGTTCAAAGCATCAGAGGAAAGTGGAGATTCTTCTCATTTACTGAGCCACTGTTGGTAAGGGTTTGCTGTTAAGGGCTGGGAAGTGCAGCTCTATTTTTTCAGTCAGCTCAGGTAATTAAAAAGAGCTTTGTGGTTACTTGTGAATGTTGTTACCCAAATTGTAAACTAGAAGGGCAGAAACTGCTTATTCTTTTATAGACCCATCTATTTATCTCTCTATTGAATAGTCCAATTTGCAATATTGTCCTGGTCTGAGCGGCACTAATGGAAGTTATGTACTCTCAGGATTGTAGCCTGTTAGCCTACAAAATTACTATAGATTCACATTTATCTTGTGAATAATTTTGTGGTTGTTACTAAGACCCTTAAAACAACATAAAAGCAATATCCTACATAACTGTGTGTAAGGTGCATGTGAAACTTTTATAACACACTTTTATAAAAAATTCTTCGTTTAAGACAAGGATAATTTCTTTAGAAAATTAAAATCCATGGGTTTTTTTAGCCTTACTTTACAGTCCTCTGTTAATACACAGAAGGTACTCAACAGAAGGACTAAAGGGGGTGATCTACATTGGTTTTGGCAAGGTGGATTGTGATGGTCACAGTTATGCTGTGGAGTTGCTAACGTCTCTACCATCAAGGGCAATCAGATCTCCAGGTACAATTTTCAGAATGAACAGCATAGGAATATTTGGTACAAGTACCAGATCAACAACATATTCAACTGCATCAAAGAAAATAGCATCGGCATTGATCACCTTACCTCTAGTGAGCTTTACTTAAAGGAAACAGTGTTGTCTATAATTATAATACTAATTCTTGTAATAATATTTTAGAGGAAATTCTAGCTATTTTATTAATTATCTTTCTAAGACAAAAGTTTATGCTTTGAGGTAATGAGCAATTTTAGTACATTGTTTCTTAAATAACATCTCTAGGAAGCATGCTTCCAATGAAACATATTATTTGTTCCTCTGCTAAGAGAACTGCACTGCACTTTTCTTGGATTAGGAATAAAGTCAAAATAAATACAATGTATGTATGTCACAAGAAATGTCATCCTGCCAAAATATAAGTTAATATTTCAGCTTCACAGTGATCAAGTTGTCAGTTTCTGTGAAATAGTGCTCCATATAAAAGGCACTGTTTGGAAACAACTGTGTACCAATTATAAAAGACAGAAACAGAGTCCTGTCATTTCATGATTTGAAATATTAATGCATTAACTCAAATACATGAAGAAATGCTAGCTAGTGTAGCAACAATTAACACTCAAAATATGGATGACTCTTAAGAAATAAAATGTTGAGATGTACCATGGTTTGTCAAGATTGATATGTGCAAAGTAATTGACAACAGTCAGTCAGAAGGGATGTGTCATTCATATAGCCAAAGAGAATACTAGGACATTTTTATTGGCAGGGTATGCCTTCTAATTTTTGTTGCTTGAACCAAAGATTTCTTTACCTAATTGTGTTCTTTTTTAACCTCATCTGTATTGGAACATGAATGTTTAGAATAATTTTATTTTTGAGACAGCAGAAGAAAAATGTGAGGTGTTGTTTAACTAGGAATTGTAAGTATTTTGTGCTATCAGGGGGAAAGCTAAAAATATCACTTAAACACTTATAATCCTAAATCATGGTACAGTGTGTTTCTCAACTTTCTGTTGTTATTTACTTTAATTCTGATAATACTCAGCAAAAAAAGCATTATAAGTTCAGAATGGAAGATTTACTTTAATTTTTCTCTCATGTCAGTATTTCATTCTAACATCTTAACTGATATTAATACTACTTAGCTTTTTTATATGTTGAGTGATTATCCTTGCAGGCCTCTTGAGAGATGGAGAATAATTCTTAATCTCATTTTATATCAAAATCCTTATTCATAGAGATGCTGAGATACTTGTTTGAGGTTACATACAAAGAACTAAATCTAGCAAAATAAGAAAATAGTTTGCACTAACACTGAAGTCATAGTCATATCCAAGTCTTCAGGGCTGTCAGATCCAAATCTTAGGGGCTGATCAACAGGAAAATAGGAACAGTAATAACTCTTAACTGAAAACATCTTCTGAAGGATAAAAAGTAGGTATAGGAATACTGAAATTTTATTTTATGATCCTTTTTTTTTTTGCAAGCTTAACATGGTTCTGATGTTTTCATGTGATGGCTTGTATTGTTTTTGCTTTATTTGAAAACTTTTCTTAATTTTGCCTAAGAATTTTATAGGAGCTGCCAGATCTACCAAAATTATTCAGTTATTTGGAGTTACAGGTGATCATTTTTACAGAAGTGTTAAAGACCAGTCTAGATATTAATTATGAATTTTGACCTCAGTATCTCATGTGCATGTCTTTCATCATGTGCCTACAGTCTCACAGTAGAGATGACAATCAAAGTGAAACCTGAAATATCTTCAGGAGACACCCCTTTATCCCCTTCTCTCTCACTACTGAGATGATACCTTCTGATCTCAAAATTACCCAGGAGTTTCTGTGTCGTTTTCCCTATTTATCAAATGTGGCTGTGGTGGAAAGAGATGGTCATGCACAACCTAATTCCACGTGCTTGCCAAAGGTGAATGCCAAAAGTACACCATCTCTCACTTTGGGAATCTCATCTGAAAACTGTCAGGCCAAAGTCACTGCCTTTCTTTTCTTTGTTCTCCTGTTTTCAATTCAGAAATTATGCCTTAAAAGTACTCCATGCAGATGGTAAAACCTTACAAGGTGAGATTTGTTAAGGTATTCTTGCTCCTTTTTTATATTGCTGTCGGTCAGACTAAACATTGATGGCTGGCTACATTAGCCAGAGAAATTGCTATTTGATCACTAACAGGCACCACTGAAGTCTTATCACAATTATAAAATGATTCCATGACAATAGTACTAGGAAGAAGTAGAAACCGTTGATTTATTTAGCACTTCATTGAGTTTTATCCAAGTTAGAATCAGATGTGCAATAACTCACTATAACACCACTGGAGACTTACACAAGACCTACTTTTGTCCAATTGTTCTGCCAAGAAATAGAATTTCTAGTTAAAATGGATGGAAATAAAATGTAAAAGTAGGTTAAAAAAATGGCTGATATTTTTCTCTTCTTGTAAGATTTCATAAGGTTTTTCAAAGTCTTTTGAATCCCTCTCACTCTTTCTTGATCTCTTCACCCATTGTTCAGCCTTTTACTCACCCCTGGTCCTGTCCGAAGTAATAATTTGACTCAGTCTCTGAAAAAATGCGTGGGACCAAATGCATAACTCAGTGTAAATTTATCATGGGAGCAGACATAAAAGTCATATGGAAATTCTGCAAGTTAATATGTAAATTTTGCTCATAGCTTTGTCCTAGATACTGAACAACAACTAAAACTCTTCTTGAATTTGCAGAGACCATAGAACCACAGAATGTTTGGGGTTGGAAGGGACTTTAAAGATCATCCATTTCCAGCTCCCCTTGCTTGGGCAAGGATACCTCCCACTAGACCAGGGTGCTCAAACTCCATCCAGCCTGGCCCTGAACATTTCCAGGGATTGGCAACCAGTTCCAGCGCCTCACCACCCTCACAGAAGGACATAGGCAGGCTATTCAGAGGGCAATACTTCTTTCTTTAGGGTAGTCAGATCTGCTTTTGCTGATCTTCATAATGGAAATAATGTCTTCTGAAAAGGAAGACACAGAGTAAGCTGGCAAAGGAAGACTCCTGAAGAGGGGGACAGAAACAAGGCCATGCGATATTAAAACACATCATCAGAGCCTTTCATGCCTGAAGCAGAGGAAATCTTCAGACTGGTTTCTGGTTTTCTATGAAATTTTCAGTTTGGGCTGACCTTTTATAGGCTCAGAGAGCAATCACTTATGGCTAGAGTTCATGCTTTGAACGTGAAGATGTATGGTGAAACTTTAGCTTATCCCTGAAACTACCACAATCTATGAAAGGGTACTCTTTTGTTCTTACCACTATGTCTTTGAGGGCAAAAATGAGCATTGCTGCACAAGCTTGGGTGAAAATTCAAGTCTGCTAGGAGGGCAAACCTAAGAGGGCTATCAAAGACAGTGGTCACCCCATGGGCCAGGTGTGTCATCCATCCCAGTGAGACAAGGGGAGCAGGTCTCTGGAGCACCTTACTGACTCATGGGGTCACAGCCTAGGAGCATGGGACTCACTGGGGGACACAGGGGAAGAGGGCTTTCAGATAGCACAAGATGTACTCCAGCTTGTTCAGAGGAGGAACTAAAGGCAGAGAAATGGAGCTATCTGTGGAGCTGTGGCAGCCTCATGTGTATTATATACTAACAAGTAATACATAAATAATGAGAAGCTTTGTTGTAGCTCTTAGAGGGAAAGGGAGTTTTTCTGAGACAAAGTATCATGCTTCAAAATGATTGGTCAAGAAATATCTAATAATAACGGAGAACAGACATGAATGTGAAGTACAATTTAGCATCCAAACAATAATGAAATTAAAAAATAAAATTGATCAGTAACAATACGAGGATAAAATAAAAGCTGTTCCATGCCTTGAGTAACCAAGTTAATGGGAGATCTGTTAATCTTCATGCCCAATTTCTAATACTTCAGTAGCAAAAATATTTAATTATACCATTAATGAGGGAAGGCCTACACATCGTTTAATTTGTACTTGTTTTCTTGTTGAAGTATATGTGCACCTATAAATGTTACTGCTTACATTGAGGTGAAATTGCATTATAGTTGTGAGAAAGTGATCATCTCAGTCTTTACAAACTTAATTTCAAAATAAAAATAAATGCCATCATTATTTTTTATTACATTCTTTATCCTTACATATATATTTTGCTTTCTATAACTGGGGAACAGAAAGCACACATAATGTACTTAAAAGTAAAGGAAAATTACCTGGCTTATCATATATTTCTCAGCTCAGCATTTGCATTATTCTAGCTGTGGAAAAAAGTTTTGCAGAAGACACTCATTTAATACCATGGCAATGAGGAGAGATGTGTTTATAATGAAATACAAATTTACCAAAGATATATTGTGTCAGACTAAACTGGCATCTTTCCTTTAGAGACAGCAGATTTTTCCAAGAGAGAGATCTCAGCAGTATCGATGCATTAAAGTATTTGATGTGGTACAATATGGAAAACTATAAGTAACATTGGAGCAGGCAGAGTGGAAAGATCATAAGATATCTAAGGAGCTAGCTAGGAAGGATGACAAGAGTCTGATGATGAAAGGCAAGCATTGGCCAGAGGGAAATTAGCAATGGGAGCCCCACCAGTTCAGGGTTGGGAGCAACGTGACATAAAATTTCACTAATGACTTTGGCACAAAGACTTGGAGGTGGCTGATGAAATCTGCTGGCAAAGGTAAGAGGTGCTAGAAAGCATCAGAAGATCCCCAGTATTTGAATAATAGCATTGGGATAAAACTCATTAATAGGAAGTGATAGTTTTTGCACTTCAAGCACTATGAACTAGGAGTCCTCATGTGGAAATGCCTGAGGGAAGGACTGGATAAATTACTTTAACAGATGATGTTTCTCAGTTGCCAAGACTGTGTAACATAAACCAACAAATGAAATAAATAGAACAGATGCAATTGTAACATTCAGTAATAGAGGTATTTCCAGTAGAAACAAAAAGCTGTGAATGATTCTGTACTAGACATTGGTGGCACCAGATCCAGCATATAATTTTTACTTTCCATTTCCCAGAAGAGGCGGTAAGAGCTAGCAGAGGTGCAGATAACAGCTACCAGGGCAGTGAGAGGAACAGACTATTTTCTCAGAAGTTAACTATATAGCTTTTTCCTAGGAAGCTGTGCTGCATTAAAAATTGTATGAAGAACATAATTTGGAATTTTAAGCAAGATGAACAAAAATAAAGTGTTGAAAAATGGGACAATTCATCACATTCTTTTCATCTTCTTCAGATGGAATTCACTCAGATGCAGACTGAAAAACATCTATAGGAAAACTGCACAGGGATTAATTTCCTTCAGCATATGCAGCCTCACTTATGTAGAAGAATATGAATAAATTCTAGCATTTTTCAGAGATTTCTCTTGACTTTAGAAAAAAGCTGTTAATTTATAACTGCCTCTATATTCCCATCTATGGCTGTCTGGAAGTGCCCTGTACTCTAATATTTAGACACAGATAGATAAAAGTGAAAGAAAGCATTTGGGAGGAAAAAAAAACCCCAAAGGACTGAATTTTGAAAGGTTAATTCCAGATGCTGAGTGTGTAGTGTCCAAAATCATAGAATCTTTTTGACTCTATCTGATAATGTCCTTCTTTATAGCTGACAAATGTTAACATTAAAAAAATGAAAATGCCCTCTAGTCCTCTTCCCTTAATCTTAACACTGGATGACTTCTCCACTACATTAATACTTGCTTTGACTGTTCTTTTGACTCCCTTGGTGATTTGATCCATAAATCGCTTCTCTCTGGAGCCCAACAAAAATTACATATTTATTTTTCTTCCTGGAGTTTATGTTCCTGAATTTTCAATGCTGTAGTGATACAACGGTTCTGTTGTACGTAGTATCTTATTTCTTGCATGCTAAACTTCTGCAGCAGTGGGTCATCATCTCTGATGAGGGAAATAGTGACATTTTCAAAATGTACATTAAAAACAGTTGAACATCCAATTTGCAGTTTTGATTTGGTCCTGAGATATTTGTTTCAAATGTGCTTTATTGACCTGACTTCTGTAAACACACACAAATGACATATTTTCAAATCACGGGCTTCTTTTTTTTTTTTTTCAGTAAACAAAAAAGAAGTACAAGGTTATGGCTCTATAATCTGGTATTAAATCAAACTAGTGCATCAACCCACACAGCATAAGAGAGCACCACTGGGAGATGTCTACCACTGATCTCCCTGCCTTGGAAGGCTTAAGATTACATAAACGCATTCTCTTTCATTTAACCTACTCAAAGCCTGTCTCTTTGAATCAAAACTCATGTTGGCCACTCCAAATTATCAAGACACGACTTATCTACAATAGACTGCTCCAAAAGATTACTGACAAATTATAAGCAATTTCAGCTGCCTGTAAATGTTTCCTGTGGATCATTTTGACTGACCTTGAGATCAACCTTCAGCAATTCGGGTATTTGTCTTTCATATATTTCCCTAGTGGATATGAATATCAGTTGTATAAAAAATGATGGATGGTGGCAATTTCCTATTAATTGCTACTGAAAAAAAAAATTCTGGCACTTCTGATGGGTAGCACTGACCACAGAGAAAGGGGAACTGTATTTCAGGTGAATATTTTCTCTGGCAATTTTTGTGTAAACAAGCCTTGAATGATGCCTTTGAATAGTTGAGAAAATGTGTCACTGGCAATTGTCCTAGAATTATAAACAGAGTAAGGAAAAGATGAAATCAACTATTCAACAGAAGGTCAGAAACAAGGAAGAAAATATGCTATTTCTTTTTCCTCTTACAGTCTTTCTACTACTGGGAATCTGAGTCTGTAACCTAAGTCTATCAGGCTCAGTGAGTATTTTGTTTTCTGAATTTGATAGATATACCATCATCTTAAACATTCGTATTTATCATATTTCATGGACCACACTTTTATAATCTAATTGCATTTTCAGGCAATTCTAAAAACTTTAAAAGTGAAAGTTTAGGGACAAATAAAAATGCGGTGTTTCCACTGAAGAACAAGTGAGCCCCAGTGCGATTCAACTTCCAATAATGTTTTTTGTGTGGTCTTTATTGAAAAACACTATGTAACTGGTTCTCACCTGGTATAGACACATTTCTTCATACAGAAAAAATATTTTCCTGTTCTCACTAAAACGATATTTGATGTTATCATGTGCAAAAGCATACTAAATTTTTTAACCTTTGCATTATTTCCTATTTTCTGGAGTGGATTCATTATTTTAGGGGTTTTTAACAACTAACTTTCCCAATCTATCACAGATCCAAATAAATATTTGTAGAATCTTTGGCCATTAGTAGCAGTTGTGACCTAAAGCATATGGTAATATATTTTTTTAACACTCTCATGTCAGCCACAACTTGAAAGTCCAGTTCACATTAAGAGGTTTCGTGGCCTGAAGGATGGGACATGAAGACAGCTTGAGGGAATGTGCTTCACAGTGATGGTCTCAGGGACAGTATTTTAAGGCATTTTGATGCTCAAAGATGCAGGCACGTACTTGATAGTATATATAAATAAAACTGAGTTCCTGCTAGATGAGACACTTCAGCGTCTTTTTTTTCAAATTCAGCTGGGCATCTGTTTGCACTCTAGCTCTTCACTACTTTCAACTAAATTCTTATCAGTGAAAACTTTATTTCTTCTTCTAAGCCTCTGTTTTACCCTTTCAAATTCAGCTGCAGGTCCAAGAGTGAGTTTGGATTCTTCCTTTCTGTCCACCACAAGCAATGAAGGTTTCGTAGGCTCAGAAATGCCCCTAGGCCTAGTTTTGGAACAGTGTGAGCACTTTTTAGAGTGCTGCTCAAGAAATAAGATATTGCCAATCATGTTTTGTCTGTGTTGTTCACTCAGATGAAACTAGAAAAGTACACAGGAGCACAGTCTATTCAGATGGTGACGTGCTTACTTAGTAACTACTATGCTGAAACATACTTTAATAGGCAAAGTAAGCAAGTATGCTTACAGCAATGTAATTCTTTTTTATAAGACACATTTCCTCTCTGTTAATTACTTGGAGAGAGACCTTAAAGAGCCGTCTGTGCTGCTGGATTTTAGGGTGCCACATTTCCACACAGGCACTGAAATGATGCTGAAAATGCTTTCCTCATTCACAATAAAGTCAGCAGTGAACTTATATTGTCAGGTTTTTTTAAGATTTCTCTCCATCAGTCCTTCAGTTCTTCCATTCCTCTGAACAGAGATTCTCAGGGATTGTTCTCTGCCATGCAGCATGGATATCTCTGGATTTCATATGGATCCTAGAATCCTTTTCAGCACATTTATTTCAGCACTCCCTCTTACAGTCCTTTCACAAACTGTGAATCAGAAGCAGGAATGAAAGGTCCAGGTGAGTGAGCAGAAATAAATGCTTTATAAGAGGAAAAGACACAGCAGGAATACTGTATTGATAACTGAAGCAGTTTGGTGTGGGAAAACACTTGGTTATGAGTGGAGAGATATGGGTTTAGCCCAGATTTTGCTCAAGACACTTAGTATGTGTAGTATTAGTATGTTGGCCTTGCTTAGCTGACCTTAATTACATTATTTTTTTTTTCTGTGCAATCTAAATAAGGCTTTTAATAGTTTAGTTTCAAGTAATAAAGTGCCATTCATGTGTGTAATTTATTACTAAGTACATTAATATTTATAGACAGAGCTGAAATTCTTTAGTCAACATGAGAGAATTTTCTCAGTCAAGAAAATCATCTTTGGTCCAATTTATTTAGCAAGTGAAGAACTGTCTAATAGAAACCCTCTGCATGGTTGCTGTAGGTCAAGCTAAGCTGATAGAATAATAAAATGAAGCTGAGGTTTACCGCATTCTCATCCCTTTTATAAGCCTTTTGGCTCTGAAGTCTGGCATAATGTCTCAAAACAAATACAAGACAGAATGCAATTCTTGGAATCACAAAATGCTATGCAACTTAGAATTATCGTAACCTGATGATTTTAAAATTCAGTGGGGAAAATTCTTCTCTGCTCTCTCTTCGTTCTGGTGGAGATCAATTTAGGTGAATATTTTTTCATTTGCTTTGTAAAGAGTGCCATTGTGATTTTTCTGTATAAGTAAGAATTTGAGAGTACGGAAATTTTCTTGCTTTCTCCGTATGGGTTGTAGGGAGCAGAATGGGTCCTGTCTTTATGTCATTACTTCCGTTGAAGTAAGCAAGTCAGATTGACTAAGCAAAGTCACAGCATGAAAGGACATTTGTTTCTATGCTTTTAATGTACTCGACAGCATAGTGGAGCATGTGAAGGATTTATCAATTTAAGGAGTACAAGTGACCGTTAAGTGCACACATAAAAGATTTCTGTACATTAATTAGATACCTGCAATTAAATTAGAAGAAAAATGTCAACTCTTTGTAAAACATGAGAAACATTAGGGCAAGACAGCATGTGTCTCTGCATTAAAATGCCATTAAAATGATTATGACTTCAACAGCATTAAAAAATTAATTTTATATATGATCCTGGAAGATGTTGAAGTCTGTTGTGTACAAAAGCAGAATGAATAAATTTCCAGTGCTTGACATTATCAAAGTAGCATCTCTTATTTCCCATTCAATTGCATTTTGTATATATAGTTTCTGCAGTGTCCTTTTTCCAGCTTCGCTTTGAGTCATTTCTGTGCCTATGAATTTAACAATGCTTATTGTCAAAGATATACTCTAAATCCCTGAGTCATAAATGCTGCAAAATGATAAGAGTTTAAATGTTATAACTGAATGTCCAAAGAGCTCATAGTTAATGTGGATGAGCAAATCACTGCTAATTGGCATAGAAAGGAGGTTTGCCTTGTGTGAGAACTCATGGTTTCCAAATAACTGCTGGAAGTATATGTAACTGTAGGGAAAGACAGAAGCTTTGAAATAGCAAATGTGAAGCTCATGCACCACCAAGTTCCTTAAGCATCCTTTATGTGTAAATGCATTAGTAGTCTGTGTGTTTTTCTAAACATCTGGGATAAAGAGACCTGACTCCACCCTACAGACAGACCATGTGGCTGCAGAACAGAGAAGGCAAGAGGGAAAATAAACCATGTGGCCTAGAAAAACAAACCAAAGCTGATTAACATCGAAAAAAAAGAGCATTGTTAAACATGTTATTCCAACTGTTGCAAAATTCATATTTGATTTCAAATAAACACACATTTTTTATCCAATTTAAAAGACAGCTGAAAGCTATGAGCTTGTATCCTTCCTGGAAGGGTTTTCAGAGTTACACTGTCAAGCCCATGATATCCAAAACTTCTCCATGCTATAGCCCTGTTTTGGGACATAAGACCCCTTCCAGTCCAGTGGCCTCTTGCCCGCATTCTTTTGCCCTCAGAAATCACCAGATGAAACCCAGCCCTTGGTGGCTCGGTGGACTCAGGCAAGAGACCTGGAGTCTAGAATTCATATATCTTTGCTCACTGAAATTATCCAGCAAATCAGCTGGGATTTGTGCAAGCCATGGCACTGAGGAAGGACACAGTCCAGTGGGTGGAGTGTCAAGGGTAGTGCTTCCTCCGAGCAGCCCCCTGGCACATGGGAAAGCCTTTCCTGTAGGGAAAACGCTCTGGGGGGCGCAGGTAACCTGTGAATGAGGGTTTGGGTGTCCGTGGGGAATTACCATGCCGTGTGGGATGCTTGTGAATGAAGATGCTGTGTGGGAGGGTACTTAGGATTTGTGCATATAAAATAACTATCGAATCAAGAAAGGGTCTGTGATAATTTATATACTGTTTGAGAGGTACTCCAATCAACAGAGCTGTGTAGGAATCTGCAGGAATATACCAATGTGATTTTAAAAGAAAAATGAGATCTTTTTTGTGTATAAAAATAAGGCCTGTAGGGTTCCAAAACTCAGATGCAATACTTTATTAATATATCTAGGTGTTTCCTAGGAAGGAGAGTGAACAGACATGATGAGCAATGGGATGAAGTGAACAGTAGCTGTTTGCATGTGGCTCAGAAAATTAAGATCATGTGCTATGGAGTTGGCAGAACTGGAAAATTCCAGGTTTGTGCTGACATGCACATCTGCAAAGAAAAATATGGAAGGATAGCTGACATTAGGCGAGCCACGACTCAGGGGATTTTTGTGTGGAAGGCACTGACAAAGAGAGAGTCAGAAGGTGGAGATAACTGGTGAAATTCAGAAAGAGGGATGCATTATATTTTTCATGAGAATAAATCTGAAGGGAAATATCAAGAATCAGGGTGGACAATGTATGATCAGATATGCTATTAGCAGAAAGGAAAAGGACTGTAGGAAATAACGAAGATTCAACAGAAAGGTCATATGCAAAGGCAAGCTTTATATAAATATTTCCTAGAAGACATTTGATCTCAGTATGTTAAGCTAAATTAAAATTTTGAAGGCAACAAAAAGGAAAGAAAAAGAAATGTGAGGAGTTAGACCAGTGGGTTTGGAGGACAGGGGCCATCTCCTGCAGCTCGGTCAGGGCCGTGCAGCACCCAAGGCTGGCCCCAGGTACCACATAGCATTTGCATTAGATGGTGAGTTGGGAGCAAACCCATCATTATTTTAGCCTTTAGCTCTTGTATCCAAGAACTGTCATGTCTTTTGAAATGTGTTTACAGCTTCTGACACATCCTGTCATTGTTGTGGGACTAACAGTAATAGGGGCAATTTTGATCCAGGCCTTTGCTGCTAACAATAGTGAAAGCCAGTACATGGGCATCTTATCCAATCATCTTAATAATGCTCTGTACTGAGTAGTGATTTATAATGACTTTGTGTAACATGGGTTTGTTTCATGGCATTGTTACAGGTTTTTAAATTATTATTTGAGCTAGCTATACTGATTCAGACATCAAGAAAACCTTTGATTTCTATACTGTTCACGTAGGCTTCATGCTTTATTCCATTTTCCTTGACTTCCCAATATCAGCTATCATTTCAATAAATGTCACTGATCCAAAAGTCATTGACCAGAACTTTCAGGTAAATTGAAAGGGAGAAAAAAAACATAGACCAAAACAAATCCATAGACTTCCTATAAATAAACGTATCAAACTCTTCCATTTTATTTGAGCTTCTGTGCTCCTTTTTTTCATTTCAACTAGGTTTTACATGTTGGAATGACAATGTTGTTTGTCAAGTTATCAAATAATACTTAAGCAAGGCCTAATGCTGCTTATTTAAGCTAAGTTTATTTTTCCATTGATATCTCTGCCTTGCTTTCTCAAATTCTTGATATCTTTCACAAACTGAGTGTTTACTGGTTACAGGAATGGATGTGAAAATACTATAGGCTTTCTCTTGGTATAATATATCCTGACAAAGGAGATGCTTAAGCCTCTGTCCTAGGAAAGTGTCTTCCTGTAATGTTCATAGACCTGCCTGTATACAGGCCAACGGGCTGTATGATCCTTCAGAACGACAAGCTGAACTGCAGCACTTAAACTTTATATGAAAAGCACTGAAATTGTTTTAAGTGAATACATAAAAGTAGAGGGAGGGTAACTAATCAGTATATTGTTATTTTGACACATTTGGTTGTCTTTTAGAAAATGCATTCATAATTTTCTGTTTGACGTGATCTCAGCATCCAGTAAAAAGCTAAGAATTTTTCATCCTACTGACAGGACTCCATTAATAAAACAACAATCTTTTGTGTGTAGTAATCTTTAATCTTATTTTGTCACACACTTCTCAGTAGCATTTCCACTCGTTTTACAGTATAATTTATGGCACTGAAACAACTCTTTGCCCTGAAAAAGGTCAGTCTGTCAAGGTTTACTTGTCTTTGAAGAAAAGTAATAGAGCATTATTTATGAAGCAAAGAATCCACTTCAATACTTTAATCAATCAGAAAGATACTTGCATTATTGTATCTTTTGCCAAAAAAATACCGCGAGCAAAGGATACATCAACCTTGCATTCCCTTTTATGTCACAAAAAGCCTTTTACCTTTTATGTCTCCTTGTCCTTTTGTGTTTACTGCAGTATGAAAATAACAATGCTGATGATGTCTGATATCTGGAAACCATTTGTAAATTATGAGAATAGGGATTGATCTTATCTGAAAAGAAGGGAGTCTCCAGACAGATTAACTAGAGCTATCCACTCTGCTCATCACAATAAACTCATTTTGGTGGTTTGGGTCCTGTGCTGTAAACTAACATTTCTAGAGCGAGATCTGCAAAAGTTTAAGGGATATTTATGGTACCTCAAAGATGTTAGGCATGAGTTGCAACTACGTTTTGTACTCCTAGGTTTTTAGACATCACTGAAAGCACAAATTAGAACATATGATATGGGGAAAAAAATCCATATTTCATCAGAGAAAACACTTTAAATCTCTCAGATAAGAATTTAATTTAAGTTTAGTAAGACAGCTTTAGGTGAATGAAAGGCCAATACATTATTTAACTGCTCTGTCGATGTTTAACAAGTATGTAATAAGATACATATTGCCCATTAGTTGTTAGATACTAGAAAGGGGTTTTTACTAATTAGTCCCTATCTGCCATGAAAACTCTCATACAACAGGGATGAGTTGCTTCTTGCCTAAATCTCTAACCATTGCCATCTGTTTCCTTCCCAGGAACAGTAAACACACTTGTCATGTATGTCCATCAGTACCTGGTTACTAGCTGAAGTCCTCTGCATTTAACTCTTGGTCAGCTTTACTCACTGAGTTCCTGTTCTGAAGAGATGGACGCTATCTCTCTCCTACATCTCTACTTCAGCCTGCACAGGGTTGACAGAAACCTGAACTCTGTCTGAATTCTTATGATAAGTCAAAGCAAATTAGATGTCTGTACTACATCAGTTCAGCTGAAGATCACAGGGCCCTTTTTAATAAGTTTGTATGCCTGAACACTTGTAAGAGAAGCAAATGTCCTAAACAGTAAGACCAGATCCAAAGTAGATGGAAAATATGTGCAACATCATCTTCAAGATTTCTCAGGATTTTTATATTTTAAGATGATTAGGAGGCAAAAGCCCATGCAGATAGGTAGGCTAATATCTCTACCAATATGCTTTCTATTGGACTGATATTCAGAAAAGAAGCACTGGTAAAGTGTTTTGATTATGTTAATATTTCTTTTATTTAATACTTGGTGGATATATGGGTTCTCAAGGTGAGCAGCTGGTCATTCCACAGTGTAAACTGCCATCTCTTTAAGTCTAACAAGCTAAACTTTAGGTGGCATACTGCCAAATGATATCAGACATTTAAGTATGGTGGATCTAGCTGTCTCTCTCTGGTTGGTAGAAAAAAATTTGCCAATATTACTTCTAATAAGATAGTTTTTAGAGTTTAGCATATGTGATAAGACATATTATGTCTTTGTAGGAACATCTGATTGCAGACTTATTTGTCGTAAGAAAGTCTATTGTCCTGCAAAGAAGAACATACACAATGAACTTTATTTTCTGCTAATGATGGGATTTTCAATTAGCAAATTCTGTGAACACAAGAAAACGGGGAATTCTGGTCACCAAATAAGCATGAGGCTGTAGAGAACACATTAGATAAATAGTGGCATAAATGTTTGCTTGATTATTACCAGGTAACAGTTATGAAATAAGGATCATATGAAGTGCACTTTAAGTGCCCCAAAAACCTGTGTACCTGAAATAGATCTGTATTACAGAGTGCAAAGCAAGGGAATTTGATTTTGAAGTATAGCTTCTAAAGTCAGATATGATGATGAGTTTTAGTAGACAAAGAAAAATGAGTCAAGAGGGTGTTAAAATTGTGACATACCTTAGCACTATCCAGGACAGATAGACCATATCAACAGTGACCAGATCCCACAAAGGAGTTTCATATGAAGAGGTGTGTGAATGATTTTAAAACACCAATCCTGACTGAACAGGACCTTGTAGTTAAGGATTAGCATGTGTTAAATTGATTTGATATAATGAGGACCAAACTGATCTGTGCTTTACAAGAAGAATCTCTAAAGCACAGTGCTAATACACAGTGTTGCACTTCAAGTGCTGGTGGCATGGAGCTGAAATGACATAGCCAGCCCATGATCCTGTAGTCTGATGCTCTTTTGTCACAGTTCTGTATAATTCCTTTGCAAGCCAGCATCTCCTGCAACAAACAAAAATCTTCCAGGAACTCAAATGAGACCCGCTTTTCACATTCAAATTAAAATGAGAGAGAGAGAGAATAAATTACTTTACTTTAAAAAAATCTATTATGAAGCAATTTTGTAAATACTTTCTTAGGTTTGTGTTTATATTTGTACCTCTCTTTGGACATGTCATTTATATCCTGCAGAATATGTCTCTGTGAAGTGTTACCAAATTTGAATTTTCATTGACTATTTCCATTTATTTCCAATTTCAGAAGTCTGCATTTTAAAACTTGGTCTGTAGATGTAATTCAGACTGCATGTTAAACCATTTTCATTACAACTTTTATCCTTCCTGTCCACTTCTTTTCTATTTTGTACTAGGCAGAATTTTTCTAAGTAAAACCAGACATTTCAAAAGGAGAAATTATTATCCTCTGCAAAGGTGTGTTAGATTTTTTTGTTTTATTGTGCTTTCTGTTAAAGAAAGATATACAAGGAGCATGCGGAAAAGAAATAAAACTGTGAATGTCACAGTCGAGGGCTGCATTCAGTGTGATAAAGATAGTAACAAGAAGGGGTCTGTTGGTTTATACTGTTTCCCATTCTTGATACAATCATTTTCTCAAGAACAGATTCATATTCTGCATCATTTTCTGTTACCTTTATAGTCTTTCTTATGAGAATGAGGAATGAAAATTTTAATGCCTCATATATTCTGTGAATTACTGTAGGCGAGTATGCTGTACTACTTTGATCTTTCCTATATTCCGTGGTTTGATTGGGTCGTGATGTGAATGGAAAGCAGCACAAAACAAATCACTTTCTGAGAGAACAATTGCAATGCGAATAGGTGCAGAAAGAAAAGGTACCAGTTCAACCCATTCTATTATGCAGTAGATTGGGTAGGTACAGAGTTCAAATATCTGCTTTTAGAGGTACTAAAGATTATCTCAATTTTTGGGTTAACCAACCTATCAATTCCTAGCAAAATTTTTGACTGAGTGTTCATAATCTGAATGTAACTGTCTAGACTTGGATTCAGTATTGCTTTATTAAAGTTCAGCAGTGCTGTAGCACAGAAAGAAGGGGAGGTGAAGTCATAAAGGAAATTAAAAGATTAAAAAGAAAATTAAGCAGCTGAAAAATTAAACTTGTCTTAATGGCCTTAAAAATTCTGCATCATGTGTCTAGTCATGACTGGAAAATAACCAAGCAGCAGGAAAAGCAAGGGGATAAATTGATGCAAATGGGAAGTCCAGGTTGCCCCAGGCAGAACTACTGCTATACTTTCCAGTTGCCTTTCGCATAGAAAGTGTTCCCACACCAGGGAGCCTGTCGGGCCATGCCCCACTCTCCCTTGGCTGACATGGGAGTCGGGAATCGTGAAGGCCTGTGATGGGCAACAGCACTACCAGCAAACATCACAGGCATCCATTCTCCCTTCAATGGACCCTTTCACCCTTTCTCCTCCTCAGCCTTGATTTTTGTGGAAGTGTTATGTGGTTTTGTTACAAACAAATGTGCCAGGGTACACTATAGTTGGGCAATTCTTAATAATGGGAAAGACCCACCATGAAGCATAGTTTGAGGTTTGCTTGTAGTAAGGAGCAAAAGAAAAGAGGGGTAAGAAGGCAAAAATTCATGAACAATTTTACCACTTCTCACCATACTCATATTTAGCCCGCTGCTTTTGAATAGTGCAGAAATAATACATTGCATGGTGTAAGAGACATGAAACAAGCTTTTCCCTGGGTCTGAAACCAGCCGATGGCCGAGCCAGGTTTTCAGATGTGGCACTAACAACATTTTTACGTCCATCCCCTGCCACATCCTTGTGCTTATATTCCATATCTCTGTGTGCTCGTTTCACTCTTCAGTAGGATTTGCATAAGTACATTTTAAAGATATAAGTTTGGCATCTATATTATAATATCTAAATCTATGACATACAAAGACTAGAGCTCTGAAGAGATTTTAGAGATTTCTTTAAATGTTATCTTTACCACTTAGATTTTATTATATACCAACAAATCAAAACTGTGCCATAATTCAGAAATATAACTCTGTTAGACTTGATATACAATTACTTTCCATGGTTATCTTATAAGAATTCTCACAAACCCTGCTCGCTAATCTGTGTGAAAAGGGTACAATAAAATCTGTCTAACTCTCCTTGAACAAATATAAAGCTACCACACCTCCCGTGAAACCAGTGTCGTGTTTGACTCCTCTTCTCTTTTCACCCGTGCACGTGTACTTTAATAGTGAAGAGAACAAATGCTGTATCAGACACAAAAGAGATTATTTCTTCAGGATGCTGAATGCATATAATAAATACTAGTGGTTCTGTAGTTGCAGACTGAAAAGCAAACGTCTGTATAAAAGTGATGGCTTGCAGACATCATAATATGCTACAACAAAGCCATGGGTTTGTACAACATTTCTAACACTTTTACTTTCTTTGCCATGTCTGTTGCTAAAATCTTTGAATACTAGAAGCTTCTCTATTCTGTCTTGCCTATGACAAAGTTTGCTGTATTTCAGCTTTATAATCATCTGTGTATATTGCTAGACACGTAGAAAAAGCTTCCCTTAATTACTCTTGCCTAAAGCACCATGGCCAAGCAGCTCAACACATCAGATACCCACACTGTGCCCAGGTTGCTGTGTCCAAATAACGCAGGCAAGGGCTTTTACTGTAGAATTAAGGCTTCTTCTATGATGAACCTGGTCCTTGCAACATTTCTTTCAGTACAAATCAAATTATATCTGCCTGGCACTGTGTTACCTACATTCCTTGAAATGTCCACACTTCCTTCAGTTTCCTTTCAAACACTCCCCTCTTGTTCCCTCATCCCACCTTTTACTTTTTGCTTTCTCGTGACTTATTATGCAGTCCAGTTCCAACTTACCATTCAAGCAGCTTTTCAATTTGTGTTGGCAAAAACCTAGAGAAATTTATCTGAGGAAAAAGAAGGATAAACTTGGCAAACCTTTGACTAAGAGGTTTTTAGCATAATTAAAAATAGACACATTTTCACTTCTCTCTCTTGTTACAGTTCTGTGACCCCAGAGAGATTTTGACTTTTTGTTTTACTTTTCCCAGCTTGTTTCAGTGTTTCCTTTTCAATTACTGACCTCAGTGTTTTATTATGAGGTGATTTGCTCTTTTTTCCCTCTTTGTTTCATTTCACCATTGTACCTTTACTTTAGCTTTATTTTGACATAGTGATGAAATATTTTCACTACTCTCTCATGCTGCCCTATTTTTATTTACTTTTTATTTAGATGGGTGCACATCATTTAAAATTGCTGCCTTGTTGCAATTTTATAACTTGAAGTAATTCCTGAAGTCAGTCTGTCCTCCTGAAGAAAAGCTTACTAATTTGTTTGAAGAGGTGCCTGGCTGCAGCCCCAAATCAGAGCAAAGAACCTGTTTGGTGAAAACAATACAGGATGTGAAAGCACTTACAGAGATTCTCTTGACACAGCAGACAGGTACCCCCATTGCAGTGCTGGGCTGATATTTTGTACTGTTTACAAGTCAGAAATTATGCATTTAATTCACTTTCCTATTCCAACATTAGCCCTTGCCCTTCTACACTAGAAATATTGCAGTAAAGCAGGACAGTAGCAGCACACCCAAAGTCATTTTCTTTCTCCTGGTGCCAGTTTCAGCAGCAATGTCAATATCTTGCTTTTCCAACCACAGCCTGGGTTACAACAGTGATCCTGAGAAACAGCTGCATGAAGCTGAGCAGCAGCAGCCTTGTTTAGTGGACTGGCCCCAGTGGAAGATGTTTAGGCAGAAATAATCTATTAGGATTTCAGGGCAGAATCTGAGAAATGGTAGACAGTAGACGCAGCAAGTGAAAAAGAAGGGTAGGTGTGGTACAGATGGCTGGGTGCAGAAGATAATTTTGAAGAGGGCAAAAACAAATAACAAAAAGTTGTGTGATTCTCAGCTAGCCAACAGAGATTTGCCTCCTTAAACCATCACAGCAGCAAGCTGTGGTCTAGGCTATCCAACTATAGCAATTTACCTGGATATACTTATTTTTGGAAAGGACACTTCTATTAGCCTGAGGCCTCATATTGAAAAAAATGTCACTACCTTTATCTCCAAGAAACATGTCATTTTTTTTCAACATGAAGTCTTCTGAGGAGCCTGGTAGTACTCCTATGGTGTATTTAACTTTGACACCACCACTACAGATTTTCATTGCTGGAGATGCTGGGAAAAAAGTGTGTCATATATGAATTGTCTAAATGAAGTTAGTGAAGGTTTGTGATCTGTTATCTGGAGATAATAGAGGTATTAAAACATATAAAAGGCAATTCCAGGGCAAATATTTAAAAAAAATAGCTCAGGAGAAAAAAAAGAAAGAGACACAGAATTTCTTCAAGGTCCAGAACAGGCTGCACCAATTCTCTCCAGAATTAAAGCTAAGTCAAAACAACTTAGTGGAGCCTGTCCAAAACAAACAAAATTATTGTTGCAAACATACTGTAACCAGCTGAGAGCAAAGGCCACTGATGACAAAATGATTCTGACTCCAAGCCTGCTTCCCACGTGACACTTCTGCTTCAGATGCTCTGTCACAGTACGCCGGGGCAAAGTCTGGACTCCCTCATTTTGCTAGAAACAGGGATCAGATCTCTGTGATACTGTGGGAAGCATAGTCTAACATGGCCTGAATAACGAGAAACAAAAGGTTGCTCTGAATCCCAGTACACATGTAAGGTACTGCAGCACCACAGCAAGGTGCTTATTTCCCCCAACTGATGGTGTTTAGCCCAACCTTCCTGCGCAGAGCTGTCACCCTATTTTTTTCCAGTGTTGAACAGAACTCATTCAGTACTAGACTCTGGATCCTGGTGCTGCATTGCGTTGCAGTGTAACTATGATCTCTGTGAGTTGAAAAGAGCGTTAGGTGATAGAAAACTGAAGAGAGGTAAGGTAGAAAGCATGGGCAGTTCATAACTGTTAGCAGCTCTGTCCAGCATCAGCTGTGCTACACAAGACCAAGGGCCACTAATCCTATTTGCCTATTTTTCCACTGAGATACACAAGAAACAATGGAATGTTGCTGAGTGCCCTGTGAACTGCTGCAAAAGGCTTGCACACAGCAGGTTACTGTCTGAGAGACAAGAGGGGGGCTCCTTCCCTCTCCACATTCAACCACCTCCTTGCCTACTCTTCTGTGCTTCTTCTGTGCCTCTAAGGGATCACTGAGTGAAAGAGACAAATTCTTTCACCCTTCTTGCTCTCATCCCTGTACTTCACTGAGACTGTATGATGAAATGGATACCTGCCAGTTTCCATATTCTGAACTCAAAGCTAAAGAAATTTAATTCTTAATTTTCCATTAGAAGTGTCTTAACTACATATTAATGTTGATAACTTAAGACAA
>WEKY01045961.1:0-34842 GCA_013390045.1 Picathartes gymnocephalus | reverse complement strand
CTCTCCCTGACCCTGCTGATGGGGGAATGAATGAGTGGCTATGTGAGGCTTGGCTCCTGGCTGGGGTAGCTACGATTAATATATCCATATACCTCTCTTTTCACCTAAAAAAATCTAATATGTTTCATTTCCTCACATGAGATGTGATGCTAAGAAGTCTTCAAATAGGAGAATGCATCCACTGCCAGGTACTGTAGGACGGAGACTATATTTCTTCAACATTACTTTCCTGTTAAAAGATATTACTCGCAATTTTGCACCACTTTTGACCCAGGCTGTAGTTTTGTTCAATAAGCATCACCAACCACACCATAAAATATCTATCTAGCCAAAAAGGCAACCCGTTAAATGTGTATTTTTAGTAAGTAATAGTAAGGGAAAAAAAAATATATGAAACTGAAAACTCCAGAGTGCTAGAAGCCATGCTGAAGGAGAAAAATGAACATTTTAGTAATGTTTATATTAGTGACTTGTTTCAACGATCCTGATGCAAACTGAAGTAAAATCTCAGTGGCCAACTCTAATATATGCTACATAGATTTGGAAAGATCAATATTTTGACAACTTTCTTTTGGCTAAACTCAAATTAAGACCCAAATCCTATGCATTACAAAATGTTCCCATACCCTATGGAGTGCTCCCATTTGCCCCTACTCCCAGTAATTCAAAGCCCCCTTTATGGCAGATGTTTCTGCAGATCTATTTAAAATAAAAGGAACATGGGTTTCAGTTTCCTCTTGGGTATCATTCTAGGCCTGGGGAAATTCAAGTCAGGTAGAAAGCTTTTCTTCTGCTGACAGGAGAAAACCCAGTTCCACAAAATGAAGGCACACACAAGTCCCCAAACATGGGACAGCTGCACCAGATCTGGCAAGTAACCAGAATGCACAAACTGAGCACTGTCTCTAATGATGAAGTTCAAGGAAATGGCCTTAATTGGTCCCTTAGAAAATGCCAAAGAATTGAGCAAAGCTGATGAGCCAACAATGACCATGGCAACAAGCCACTACAGCCACTCAGCCAAAAACAAGCAAAGCGATGAGTTGGCCAAAACAGTAAATAAAAAAGCAGCTGAGTCTTGTTGTACCTGAAATGCTCTTCTGTGTTAAAATCCATTCTAGCTATAAGCCAAGAGACCTGCCTTCCTGTACACCCCCTTTTGCCCTTCAAGTTGTTTTTTAAAGAATATTCTTTACTTGTAGAGCTTTACAGATCGCCCCCTCACCGGAAGAGATCGAAGACCAATGCTCTTACTCTGTATGTACCTCACCTCATACAGACAAGCGCTCTGATGTTAACAGCCTGCTTGAGCAAACAGCAGCATGAGGCCTTCAGGGTGTGGCCAGCAGGAGCACACTGGTACCTTTGAAGCCCTGGTCAATGCTGCTCACCAGCCTGCCCCATCAGCTAAGTGCTGCTCTCTCTGGATGACCTCCCTTCTTTGCATCCAACGCTCCCTGTCCTGTCACTTCACATGAATTACAAACAAACCAAACCACATCTCTGAGATTTCAAAGCCTTGATTCTGGTATTAGGGGATTATACACAACGATGTTGGGGCATGTCCTTCCTCTCAGCTCCCCCTCTCCAAAAGCTGGGGGTACAGCCAGAATCCCAGGTCTCAGGAAAACAGAGACCTTGAGGGTACTGCATATACCTGTGACACAGGACTGTCCACATCAGCTCCTTCAGTTGAGTTTCAGAAGATGCCTAAGCCTCGAGTAACCACTGAAAGATTAGAAAGTACAGCCCTACATTTTAAACAACACTGCAAGCTGACATTTAGCCATCTAAGTTGCACAGACTGGGCACATGTTGCCCAGTAAATAATAATAAAAATTAACCAAGTGTTGAAACATCTTTTCATCCCTCTAAAAATAATTTAAACTTTTGTTATCAGAGCACCTGCAGCACCGGGCATCAGTGACACCCACCTGCTGCTTTCCTGAGGGCTGGAGTGAGACCCACAGGCTGCTGGAGTGACATTTCCAAATAAATGCTGTCAGACCATCACAAATATTTCCAGTATCAGGTCTCTGTTCTTAGGCTTTTCAAACACGTGCTAATGCAAGCCAGAATTGTACCCAGCAAGGCTCCCTTGGGACTTAACGTCAATTTGTGGGTTTACATTTGCTGAATTGGGCCTTTTGCAGTGTAAATTGGAACTCGTGATGAATGAGGAGCTGTCTCCTGGAAAACTGGATTCTTGGAGACATTTTCATTGATTGACATTTTAATAAGTGCCTTGAGAAACTATGGAAGTGCTTCAGTTCAAAAGGCTGAGGAGTGAAAGATATTTTATGAGCCTCAAATGAAAAAGTATTTTAAGTCTACCACCTCTGTTGAACTGTCTAGAAAACATGCTGTGGCAGGAGAGTACAGAAAGACAGCACAGTGCCATTTCTGTGCTATACATCCAAAGGGTTGATCATGTCTTCTACTAAGAATCAGAGACTGAAACCCTCACTCAGCTCCAAGACCTGAGCTGTAGCGTGGCAATACCAGCCCCTTCATCCCACGACTACAATGCCTGAGCAGGGACAGTCAAATCAGGTCCTGTGGGCCACAGCTCTGTTCTGCAAAGCAGCTACGGGGAGCCTACTTAAGATTCATTCAAGCTGATGGGACTTAAGTATGCCCTTAAGCAGGCATTTTATCAGGGAGCTTGCTTACTTTATCCCTGACCAAATAAAAGGCATTGCTGGGAACTTCTGCAATAAAACCAGCATAAGTACAGAGCCTGAATCCAGGGAACTGCTCTGGACTGTAAATCAGTGGAGCCCACTGACTTCCTGAGCTTCACAAGAGCCTGTCTCAACTGCGTAACAGGATGAAAACCTCAGCTGGGATGAAGCCCACAGACCTGGGAGCAGTACAGATGCTCAGACCCCTCCAGATGCTCTTACAGGACGCAGTCCCTGAGTGATGAACCAAAGCAGCCCTGGGCATAAGGAAGATCGGGGTGGATAAGCCCTTAATCCATCAGCACAGGCTCCTTCTGCACCCACGAGCGACAGTCCCACTCCCACAGAGCAACTTGGAGCCTGCCAAGGGGACCGCTGGCATCCCTTCTGCCTGGAAAGAGAACTAAATCCAGGTTTCCCAGACTCTTATTAACTGCTCTAATTGCAAGGTCGTCGCACACAATAGCACCACAGGCTGCCCTCAGGGAAGCTGGCAATGGTATTTCTGCGAGAACAATCCTGCCTGTGTACTAAGCATGGCAACGGCTGTGGGGCAGGGACATTTTGCTTAGGATCCCAGCTGGTCTCAGGTATCCTCCACACCCCGAGGTAACATCTGTGCCAGAGCTGGGGCAGCTCTGCGTCTGTGTAAACATGCACGTCCAACCACCTCAAAATCAGGAACTGAGGAAGTTTTGCCATCAGGTAAAAATCCCCACGCTTTAACGGCCCAAGTCCTCCGTCGGATCTGACTCCATGTTGTACACAACGAGATAACACGTATATGTGGAAGAAAAATATGATTCAACTTCTCCAGGTGCCATTGTATAATATGAAAATCACATCTGACATCCAGTGAAGGTCAGCAACAGTGACAGCTGTTGGTTTCAGACAAATGCCAGAACGCTGACACTGCAATGTACAAGCACAGTATTGTACATTATCTGCTTGTGTCCCCCTCCCACCCACCTGAAATGGAGCCTTCTGGGACGACATCCAAGAAAGAGAACACCTAATACTCACGCCTCTTGTCTCCTTTGACAAAACCCCATAGAACAGAGTAGATTTAAGAGGAACAGAAAACCTTAGCAAAACAAAGAAAACCGTTTTTAAGAGCTCCACTGAGTGCCAGAAGGCTAAACAAAGACTTTATCTACTCCCAAAATAACAAATTGGTCTAGTGCCATGAGTAGTCTAGCAGTTCTAGAAAGCATATCACTTAATGCCAACAATAACAGGCACCTTCGGTCAAATACAACCCCTTTAGAGAAATTTACCATATATGACTAATTCAGACAGACAGTAGTAAATCAAAACTCTGTTCATCATCTATACATGAATTTATTTATAGCACAGTGAAATTCTAACATTAGAGTATATTGCATGATATATTCATATGTTAGTCGTATATTGTACAATAATTTTATTTCACATATATTTATTTTTCCCAACATTTCTTCCCTGAAGTACAGTTGAACTAAGGAAAAAAGACTCAAACTATAAAATATTATATAAATTAAACTGCAAACTCGCTACTAAGACAAACTAAAATAACACTGAAACTTCACATGAGTTACTTGAAAAGATGAGGGCAATAGATGTGAGATGATGTAAACCATGTTGTCCTTCCAGTCCACATGAAAATAACGTGTTTGTACATAGATATGCGTACATGAGCACATGTGTCTGTGCACGTTCGTGCATCCTATACTGACTTGATGGCTGCTCTCAGGCAAGGAGTAAAATAAGTCAGATGAAGGCTTTGGGGTGAAGACTGCAAAAAAAGACTGCCAGGCAAAGGGAAAAATAAAGGATTAGGCAAAATGGTATGTCCTGCATTTTCCATACAGTGAGAGCAGGAGGAGAAAAAGGGCAATGAAAGCAAAATGAGCATCAGGAAATAAGTTAGTGAATAGCCCCTAGAAACTACTTCCACACACATTACTAAGGTGATTAGCATAGAAAACACAAGGATTACATTCACACAGATTTGAGTATCATACGAAGTTACAGTAGCTAAAATAAACAACTCTAAGAATCACCAACTTTCCTCATTTAAGAAGGACTTGGTCTGGTTGTACAAGTCCGAAGCAGCAAGAGGAGTGTCCTGATGGCCGGCAAGCTGGACTAGGCAACCCATTGTTTTCTCATTTTTACAAATTTATTTCAAACAAGGCCCCAGTGATGTGCTGACCCCCACAAACATCCACAGGCAAGTGCAGGGTCTCCATCCTCAGCCGTGAGAGCCTCACTGAGCTGGCACAGGCTTGAGCACATACAATCAGATCCCAGCACAACGAACAAAACATGGGCAAACAGGCTAAAAGATGTCTGGCTGAGTGCCATGCCAGCCTTGTGCTTATTGCTGGGCTGTGGAACAGTGGGCTGGAAGCAAGGAAAGAAACTAACAGAAATCTCCAACACCTCCAAGGCTCCAAGGTGTAATACTGCAGGTGCCCTACAGTAAATATTGGATTTGGTGACTAATCTGCATGAGCAAAAACAGATTCAATATCTAACCAGCCTGCCTGCCATGTGTCCAAACAGGAGCTGTACTCCTGAAGCACACCAGCTCTCAGGGAACATTATCCTGAAATACCAAATGAGAAAAAGCAACCCAAGTAGGCTGAGAGAGGAGGCAATATGCACATCAAGGGGCTTCTGCTGTGTGCACTAAATTTGGGAAGTCCTACACTCAAGCAAAACAGTTTATGGAAACTACCAGCATTGGTTACCCCAAATTATCAGCAAGAGCCTCATTCAATGGTTAAATGCTCATCTCTCAGCTTATTTCCAGACTGTTTTTGCCACCAGACTCCAAATGCACCACAGGAAATGGAATTGCCCAATTCCCTTATCTGATTTTTAAAGACCATCAAAATATCACAAAACACTAAACATTGTGCTAACCCGCAAAGCAGTTTTATTTTACCTTAAATATTTTGCAAAAATAAAAATCCTCTTCTGTTTGGCATAAAATGACTGCTTTTTAGGAGAGCTAATTACTTTTGATTTCTGTTAACCCTCTTGCTGGGAACATAATGCCTAACTGAAAACAGTATCTGGTTGCCTGACAACAATTACATGTAAATAAATCAAAACAAATTTTAGCTGTGAATTTCAGGCCCACATAATTACTCTTAGAACATTAAAAGCCAGGTTTGGAAGAATGCATACAATGCCAAGGGGCCTTTACAAGGCCTGATTCACACCAAATAATCATGGTCTGGGAAAAAAAGTCTTTTATTTCTCTTGTAAAGCAAACACAATGGTTATATTTTGGATTGAAAAATTAATAAGCTTTTAATGCTGAAAATTTTCAGTGTTTCTTGCACTTTTGTTGTACTGATGTTTGGCATGAGTTGTGCTGAAAATTTGCTGTTGGACAAAGAGAAGCTGTGGCTCACTGCAGGAACAAGACTGAAACCACAGTATGGTGGAGGACAGACAGACAGCAGGCTGCTTGCTAAATGACCAGCACCATAACAGTATTGCCCAGCATTTCATCTTCAGACTACAGACTACAACAATCAGACTAGATTGTTGACCTTTAATTAGAGACCTATAATTATAGTTGCAACCAGTTGTGATAGGGATATGGCTCTCTAAAACTTATTGCCCCTGCTCAGTGATCACAATGTTAGCTGCCATCCTCACTTGGCAGGGGTAAGATGGCCAAGGAAAAGGAGTGAAAAACCATCCAAAACTTACTGAAATCCATGGGCTTCTTTTAGCTACCATGGCAGGGGGGGTTGGAACTAGGCGAAATTTTAAGTTCCTTTCCAATCCAAACCATTCTATGACTCTATGATTAGTGGGTTCTTGATTTGGCCCCAGCCTTGGCTAGACAAGGGGATCGCCTACTCTTAGGAGGGTTTTGCAGCCCAGCAACAGCCAGCAGCCAGAGCTGCTCTAGCACAGCCTACACCAGCCCCTGGGAGAGAGAAATGCCAAAAACCTTTTGCTGTTCCTCCCACTCTGAACCATGTCACCAAGGCTGTTATGTGCACACAACGCACAGTATTAAACTGCAGGGTATAACATGATAACTTATGGGTTTTCATTTGAAAGCAGAAATTTTTAGGTGATTTACATTAGACTGGTGAGTGTGTACTCGTGCTGAGCAAATGATAGAGAATAAATAATGTGTATAGCCTAGGATCAAAAAAAACCACAGACATCACTACCATAGAATCATAGAATAGTTTGAGTTGGAATGGACCTTTAAAGGCCATCTAGTCCAATACCCCCTGCAATGAGTGGTGACATCTTTTACTAGACCAGGTTGCTCAAAGCCCCAGCCAATAGGACCTTGAATGCCTCCAGAAATGGAGCATCCACAACTTCTCTTGCAACCTGTTCAGTGCCTCACCACCCTTACAGTAAAGAATTTCTTTCTAATACCTAAATTAATCTGCCCTCTTCCAGTCTGAACCCATTCCCTGTGTCCTATCACTACACGTACTTGTAAAAAGTCCCTCTCCAGCTTTCTTGTCAGCCCCCTTTAGGCACTGGAAAGTGCCATAAAATGTCCCTGGAGTCTTCTCTTCTCTAGGCTGAACAACACAACTCTCTCAGCCTTCCCTCATAGAAAAGGTATTTCAGACCTCTGAACATTGTTATGGCTTCCTCTGGACCTATTCCAACAGGTCCACATCTGTATCTAGATAGAGACAGACAGACAGACAGACAGACAGACAGACAGAGATAGATAGATAGACAGATAGATAGATAGATAGATAGATAGATAGATAGATAGATATGACTGTACATTTCTGACTTAAAATTTGGTCTCTGATGAAAGGTGCAAATTACTTTCAGTTAAGAGAACAAGTTTTCTGGTGGTAAGAAAAGATCACCCTTAAATCCTTAAATTCCAATTAATGTGTTATTAAAGCTTTGAACATCTGGACTGCTGCAGGAAAAAAAAATCTTAGGACAAAAAAATGAAATCAAGGATAAATCTAACTGCACAATCAGTAACATAACTTGCAAGGAATACAGAAAATACATGTATTCCTGCACCTCATAGCCAATGTGGAGTTAATAAGCTTCTGAATTTTAAAATATTTTTTTAACCTTGTACTAAAACCTCTCTCATGCTGATGACTGTCTCCCTAGGTCAGCCTTCAGTCTCAAACAACATTAAATGCTGGTTCTTTGTCCTCCTCCAGAATCTTTTCCACTAGGATCTTGCATATTATCTTCCTACCTATCTCTGTTTCAGTTCCAGTTTCCCTTAATACCACTCATCTTGTTTCCCCTATTTACACACTTATCCTATTTACTCTCTTTGCTTCCTATGCTCACTCCGAGCTTGACACTTTCTTTTCTGCCTGCCAGTGTCCCCACTTATGCCTATGAAACAACCTCCAGAACATTCCTTTTTTAAATCCTTTTTTTAATCCCTACCCTTTAGATAATAAATCTCAACCACCTCCCCTTCAATCTCTGTTAGTACATCTCCTCTTGGTGCTGGGTTAAGCAGGCTGTCTTGCCAAACTCTCTACAATCTCTTTTATGGTGTAAGGTGTCTTTTAATTAACTGTATGGGAGAATATAGACCTCAAGGAAGACCAGAAATGATTCTGTGGTAGACAACGGCAATTCTCTTATTTTTAAAGTTTGTGCAGATGGCTATCTCATCTGTCCTAGAAAAGAAAACAGTTTACTGTGGCCTAGCATCTAGAAATATAAACTGACTTCGAACACAAAGCAGAATCAGTAAGAAACACAACAGCCTCATTTCATTGCCTTGCTTAATGGAGTGTAAAAAGCAAACTGACAGCACAACAAAGAGAAAAGAATAATTGATTTCTATATGTATTCCAAAGGTGACATTTGTAATCCAATTAAGGAAAATATTGGAAATTTGGGCTTTTTCCTGACCATGGAATTTCACTGTTGTTGATGTTGGGTCTTCTTTCCAAGTGATAAAATTTCCATAGGAATCCTTTCAACTCTTTCCCTGCTGTTTTACGCCCACATTTCTCAGCAAAAGAGATCTGTACTTTACAGGCACTGGTCTGTCATAGCAGGACGGTGTGTGGCTGTCACAGACCATGCATTACATGACAGTGGTTGTTGTAATTGGAATGCAGCATTAACGATAATGACTAAGCCAAGCACTGAAAACTGACCATCGGCGCCGTGCAGACGAGGAGGTTCTGACACCCTCAGCCTCCTAGAGCTTCTGCACTTGTGCCAAGAAAAAGGGGACCACTGCCAAGATTGTGTGATGTGCAAGGTCTGGCCAAAGTGCTCTTCCTAAGCACAGTGGTTTTCACTCGCTGTGTGCGGAAGGCGTCATAAATCGCTATCCAAAGAAACCACAGACAAGCAGAGTGCCTTACAGTGATTTGTTCCTGATGAGGCAGCATTGCAGCTAGGTAGGATTTCTGCAGAGTCGGTTTTAGCTGGGAACTGTTGAGCACCCTGATTAATGCTGTGGCCAATAAGAGGGATAAAACATGGGCAGAAATGGGAGTAGGGATGAGCACTGGGGCCAAGGGACATGGGGAGTTCCAGTGTCAGTGCTGGTTGATGGATATATCTGCTGATGGGGGAAAGCAGCATCCCAGATGAGCAGTTTCTGCTGGGCAGCTCACATCGGGTGCTCACTGTGCACTACAATGGCTTTTATGTTAATACAATCGCAAACACACTCCAAGCACTCAGTCCTGACATCCTCTCCTTGCTGAAACCCTTGCATATAATCAGAATTTCTACGGCACTACTATTACCTGGTTTTACCAGTTCAAATAATTATTTAGTGAGAGAGGTAATTAAAATACTCCTACCAGTGATGATAATTAAATTAATTAATAACCAGATTAGCTGATTTAACTGACAAGGTATTCTTTCCTCCTCAGATGGCCCTGAGGTGAGCAGCTTGGCTTCAAAATGCAGATGTGAGCTATTACTGTTGTGTCACACAGTCACAATCCTTTGGACGGAGGGGGGACCTTTCCATTCCAGGAAGGTGTCCACCTTCCATGACAGATATTTGTCTTTTAAATCAAGACAGCCACACAGCTGCTACCATGGATCCTGCACACCAGGGATATGTCAGAGACAGAAGTGGGTCCATCCAGAGCTTAGCGGAAGCTCACTTTGATGGCAGGAGCTTATGCAGCCTCCCCTGTAGCTGGTATCCACTGAAGAAAGGCACCCCACAAATGCAGTGCTGCTGCTGGTTCACCGCAGGGGCTCAGACTCACAGCTGCTACACACCAAACCAGGAGCTCTGCAGGCTGGGAATAGCTCTCAGGCGCAGGTCTCCCTAGGCAAGCTGCCTGCAGCCAGAATACCCTAGATTTTTAAGACAGAGCCTGCTTCTGGTGCTTAAATTTTAGGCAAAGGAATCAGAGGGGGGCTATAGCTTATGACTGGCTCTTGTTGCTGCTGCCACACCCTGTCTTAGAAGCACCACTAAGGTGGTGACCAGTGCCACCTACTCCCCTTCAATGGGCTGTTAATGAAGCACAATCATATTAATGGAGAGTCCTGTCTTTCTCCCACCAGGAGACTCAACATGAGATGAGATTTACCTACCCTTTCCTTTTCTACTGCTGGAGGAAAATAGGCTTCACAGCATGCTCATACACTCCCAAAAGACAAGTGCTTGTCACTGGCATTACAGTCGGTAAAAAGGAGTCTGTTTTGTTCACATGAGAACAAAATCCCACCAAGCCCCTCTGCAGAGAGTCAGGGTAATTAAAGCACTGCTGGCTGCAAGGAGATATGCTAGAAAGTACCAGCCCCATCACACTCAATAGCTTATTCTCCTTCAGGGGGATGGGTTTTCTGCCAAATTTTCCATTTCCTTTCTCTACATCTGATATTCCTAGCCTGGGAGTGGTAAAGCATCATTGCATCTTAGTGTGTTGTGCTGCCAGGGGCAGGGACAGCTTTTGTAGCAACAGTTTGCAGCAAGCATCAGCACGTTGCTGGGTTTACTGCTGACCACCCCCTAGCTGTTTCTGTGGAGTCTGAAATGCTTTTCCTTTGATGTAAGGATGCTGGAAACTTCACGTAATGGCAACAAAATGCAACTTGGAAACCATCCGCCCTCTTCTTTCTCACAACACTTAGCAGGGAGCTCGGGCACAAGACTGCCAGCGGCTCTGAGGAAGATTGCTCACAGGTGATGTAACGCCCTGGCATGACTTGCCTTTGAGCTTCCTCTTCTTATCAGGACAAGAAGCTACACGCAGGGATGCTGGCATGGTGCAGAAGGGTTTGGAGTCTTAAGAATTTCTGGGAAAGGGGACAATGGGCGGAAAAAAAAAGATCACATGGGCTCTTTTTTTAGCCCAACCAGTGCTTTTTGACATTATGGATTTGGAGAAACTGCTATCTTCTCTCCAGGTAATTTCCTCAGCATCCTGACGGAGCTGGGAAGCTTTCTGAAAACAGCAGAGTCAGACAATTTCACCTGGTTATCCCCTCTGTGCCTGATATCTAATATTAAACACATTTCCCTCCTCTCCTCAAAATCAGTAACAGTATTATTGGAACAAGCTGTGTGGGTCCTCAACTTTTGTCCTGAGCTAATGATATCCTGTCATTCAGCAACAGAACTTGGTTGAGATTACTGAAGCTCTTGCCTGCAGGTTTTTCCATGGCACAGCACAAGGGATAACCTGGCCTTGTGAGCATTCAGTGAAAAAATTGAGCTTTATTAAAGAAATCAATACTTTCAGCCTAGATTTTGCCTCCTGCCAGGGGGGTGACATCATTACTAGTCCAGGTATTCATGTTCTGCTGAGCTGGCATCTGAAATAGAGCTCATGTTTCCCCAGACTTTTCAGAAACCTCTGCTCAAACCCTTAGAAATTCAACGTAGTAACTTCAATGTTTTGCTGGGATTTTACAGTGCTGTGATCTGATAATTTTATCACTGGCAGCCTACACTGTGCTTTACCTCACTAAATGTATTTAGGATTAGATGCAAACAGTGTGTTTCTTTTAGATAAACCTCACATCAGGCTGAAGTGTTGCATGCAAGAAAGACCCTCAGGGTGAATGGATCCATCTCCCTGGGGGACCAGGAACACACTGGGTTCCACAAACTTTGCTGAACTGGAGAGGGATCTGAGAGCCTCTGAGTCAAAACCTACTGCTCAGTCTCCTTAAAATCCCACCAGCACTCACACTTCTAACAATGGGCAGCTCTGCAGCTGCCTCAATTTCTGCTTGGAGCCCCTAAAGCAAAATAAAATAAAAACATGACCAAGAATAAAGAAATCAATAGTCTTAGAAAGCACAGTCTTCTCATACTGAGAATGTTCTCCATATCTGCATGTTGGACTTGAAGAGACAATTAAAAACCAAAAATCTCAGCTCTGGTAAGCTCTAGAATTGTCTGTTGTATTTTCATTGATTTGTACAAACTTCACTAATTTGTCATTATAGTATTTATAGTAGAATAAATGTATAGCACTCTTGAGATGCATGACTGCTTAGACAAGGAAATTAGCTCAACACATAGTGCCTTCTAGGATAAGACAAATCTGGGTAATGCTAGGCACAAATTAATTTTTTCGCTAGCTGATATTGCACATCGGTCACTTGAAAATCCCTTTCCCTGGGGCAAGTCTGGGGAATGGGCAGTGAGAAATTAACCAAGGTACCATGGGAAACTACTGCACAGAGTCTGATCTCCCAGGCTGGTAAACAATAAACTCTAATGCTAGCTTCAAAATAGCTTTCCTAATAGGAAAAATAGCTAAAATTATGTTCTTTTGAGAACATACTTATGGGAGCTCTATCAGTAGTAACAGAAATTGGATAAAACTAGGTCTGAAAAAAAACCAGTGTCAAAATATATATATACCCCCTGCAAAGCAAAATCTAGAATAACTAGGATAAACTTCCATAAAAATTTAGCAAAGATTACTAGCAGAGCAGATTGACTCTGCCATAAGCAGACATGGGGCCACGCTTACAAGATCAAACGAGGATAAGATAATCCCAGGTGAGTGGAAGGTATTTAGTGGATGAAAAAGGCCTGAGTACACTGAAGTGTGACAAGTCTTTTGAGAAGTAACTAAGTCAAACAAGCTGATGATTTACTCAGCTTTTCAAAATACGGAAAACAACTCTTGCATAAAATTATGGCATGGCTAAAACCTTGAGAATTCTGTTCTGAGCTGATAAACGTGCTTCAGGTCAATTTTACATGTGGAGGGAGAACTACCTTTGTGTAGAGTCTGTGGGCTTTCCCATGGCCAAGGAAGCAGAAGAACAGAGAGGAAACACACACACACACACACACACACACACCACCCTCCCACCCATGAGCTGCTGAATCAGCAGAGGAAAGGAACAGGAGCTGTTAATACATTTGAACACTGTTTTTCAGAAATAAACCGTCCTAATTATAATCTGCTGAGCTCAAAATGGCAAAAGCCAGACAAAAAGCTGGCAGACTGCAGGAGTCGGGCTACCTACAAGGACCTGCCACAGTGGTTAGGTAGGAACTCCTCCCCGGGCCACTGAGTAGAAGCATCATCTGAAATTTTGGGTGAGTCAGAAAGTACTTTACAGCCGGTGTTAGGCAGGAACACAGGGAAGGACAGGGTCAGATCAGGAGGATGCTGAGGAAGGTGAAGGGGGCAGTGAGGCTGCTTGGGCAATGGCAGGCATGTTCAGGGTGACAGGGTGAAGGAGTGCAGGACAGCAAGGAGGAATGCAGCAGGGCTGGATTCAGGCTTTATCTTAAATAAATTCTGAACTATGCTCTCGGGAAAGAAACAAAGAAAAAGAGACCTGCAGAGGAGATAGAATAAGTATGCTTATAAATAAAATAACCATGTATTTCTAGATAATAAATATACATATGCATACTCATATTTATAAAATTTATTGATAAAAATAGCCCATTTCAATAAAAATAAAGTATGTGGTAAAAGTTTTCATTCTTTCGTTTTTCTTCATTCCGAGGTGCTATTCCCAAGTGTTGCAATAATATATTCCTTAATATTGTTCCTATAGTAATGGACTTACTTGACATACTTATGGGTGACCCTCATAGTTACTATGTTTGTGACAGACTAAGTAACAAACATGAGAAAATTAAATACTTGATGTTAAACTGTCTTCTAGCTCACTCAGCAGTGCCTCACCACTGAAGAGTGTTTTATTTCATACCAGCATGGCCCCTTATTCACAGTGAGAATTTCCTTTCTTTGGGTATGGTCAGAGAATATGCTAGGTCTGCAAAGCTCCTCTCTTCCCACTGGGCTCTCTGCTGTTTAGTTTTTATAGTCTGTAGGAAATGTTATCAAAAGAGAAAATCTATTAGCTCTGGAGGCTGATGGTAAATAACTCAGCATCATCACACACGGTTCCAGCAGGGCTGGGAGCAGGACAGCTTGGACAAGAGAGCACAGGCATTTCTTGCAGCAGACGGAGTCAGTCTCCTCTGACACATAGCCTCTTACTTGTCCGACCTTGAGAGATCCTCTCCCTTCATGCAACCCCCAAATCAAGAAACAACAATTGCTAACACTTCTGCTTCTCCCAGTACTCGCTTCCCTCAAAGTCTAGGCTAAGTTTTTGCTACGATGCTTGAGGTCAGGCTCTTGGTCTTGCTCACAGGGAACACCAACTTGTGCTACAGGAACAGATACTGGCTTTGCTTATGGAGCAGAACTCCGAGATGTGCATAAATCATGCACAATCTGCATTCATAATTCAAAATCCAAAATTCTTTACAAATAAAAAAAGAAAATTAAAAACTTGAAAGCAAAATAATCTCAGCAAGTTGCAGCTGCTAGCACGCAGGCTGCAGCACATGGAAAGAACATTTTAAGGGTAGGGAACAGGCAACCTTCCTCATTCTCTGACCTGGTGTGGAGGTCGTTTTCAGTCGTCTCACAGTGCAGGCAGATTGGGCCCAAGCTGCATGTCACCCAGCTGTCTATGCCAACAGTTCTGCGGGACCTGCTCCACCCCAGCCAGCACACAGCCCATCTCACTGCACAGTGCCTGTGCTGGAGGGTTCATAGGTGCTGCCTCCACCCAGGGCTCCCTTCCTGGGGCACGTGAAGACGTCGTTCCCGTGCTGCCTGGCACTGCTGTGGGCAACGAGTAGGTGATTTGGTATCGGATTAATAATGAGAAGGGGATAAACCCGCATCTCCCACCAGACACAGGGAGCCCCGTGCATAATCCTGAAACCGACAGAGCCAGTGTGCAACAGCCCTGGAAAACTGGGAGATGGGGACACTTTTAAAAAGCAGCTGAAGCCTCGGGCAATTTTCTCCAGCATGCTGTATACAGCCCTAATCGTTGGCCTTTTGTGTTGGTCTATTAAGGCCCCTCCTAATCAGTCCCCACTGGAGCAGTGGTTCAGCGGGCTCTGTCTGCGGCGCCGAGTCCCCCGAGGCTCCCACGAGTCGGGCACGGGCTCCTCCCTTCTCCCGCTCCTCACGTCCTGGGAAACCTCTTGCCCGAGCCCTGCATCTCTTCCCCGTTCTCCGGGGAAACACGCTCACGGAGCCTGCAAAAATGTCAAGTAAAATCCTAAAACAAGGTAAAACCACAGGCTGACGTCCTGCGGTCCGAGTCTGCAGCCGGGACATCTGCTGCTGCCTCCCGGGGTGGCCACGGCGGGGCCGAACCCCTGCGTCCCTCGGCCTCACACGGCCCAGCGCGGGCAGCGCTGCTCCAGGAGCGGGGCCGGGCCCCTCCTGGCTCCGCCCCGGCTCCTTAAGCCGCCGCGGGGCCGCGCTGCGCTGAGACGCGCCGAGCCGAGCCGAGGTCACTGCAGGAGCAGGGCTGGGGCTGGGGCGGACCCCGGCCCGGGCAGGGGTGGCGGTGGGCGAGCGGCACAACGGGAGCCGGTGCCGGCGCTGGGGAGCGATGCTCACCCGCTCCGGCTGCTTGGCTGCTCTAACGATGGAGCTGCCACGCACCGGGCTCCCCCGACGGACGGGCCGCCGAAAAAGCCCTCCAGGATAACTGGAATTCCTGTGTGTCCGCCTTGCGGCTGGCTTAGGTCTTTTGAATTAGAGCTGCTGTTAACAAACGGGTCGGAAAGGGCTTGGCGGCTGCCGTGGCTTGTCCCGTGGATGACGTGCTGGGTACAAGCAGCTGCCATCAAGCCGCAGCCGGCAGCCAGAATTGTTGGTGCTGGCAGTGAGATCACCTGGCTGTTTAATTGCTGCTCTTGAGCTCCCCAGAGGCCTGCACGAACTAGCCAGAGAGTCCCGAGCGAGCAGGGCAGGCTTGAGGCGGGGCTGGAGGTCTGAACCTGCTCCCAGTGGAGCTCGGGAGGGAGCCCTGGGCAGCAGGAGGCTCCAGGGCGCGATGTCCCGGGGCAGAGGTGCTGCAGGGCACCAGCCCCTCGCCCCCGAGGCGTCTCCTGGGCACCGCTGCCAGGAGGGAGCTCCTGCTGTTGAGTAACTGAGGAAATATTGCCGTTCTTCCCTCGCAAGCCGTCATGGAAGCATCATGGGGAGGGTAAATGGAAATACCTTCTCTAGAAGAGAATATGGTCACCTTGAAGTACCGACTTTACTTCCTTTTTGTTCTTCATTTAATGAATTCCCAAAGACCTTATCAGAAGTTTTGAGTTAGCTAATGGTTGTCGGGTCGTCTAGTATTTTGCCTCTCGGGAAGAAAGGGTGGAGCTGCACCCCGTGTTACCCAATATTGCATGTGAAATCTGGGGCAAAGCTGGAGAAATCTGATTCTGGTGCTCAGCTCGAGTGTGCATGAAAACTAAGTGATTGTTTGATAACAAAATGATCAAAACAATGTAAACTCATGTAAATGCACAAAAGAACATGAGCATAGTGGTGATGAGAGGAAAAGTTCTTGTACCGAATACCACTTACATTTTGGAAAGCATACAGAGTGGAAAGAAATCTCTTTTCCTTTTTTTTTTTTTTCTTTTTTTTTTTTTTTTTTTCCAGTCCATGCATTCCTTTTCCAAAGAGTTGTGCAGCCTATATTCCCTTTAACTAAGGACGCTCTTTGCTGTGATTGATGTCAGCTGCTGTGTGGTAGCACAGCCAAGCACTTGAATAAAAGAAATGGAATCTTGATTTTTAGACTGTACAGTTGTGCCAAGAATGACAAAAGCAAAGTGGGAAATGCCATAAAACTAATTTTATGAGCTAGGTCAGGGTATTAGTGCTAAACCATGGAGCAGTAATGATGCTAATCCCATGGAAGTATTGAACAAAGGGCTATCTCAGTAACTGGTGGCAGTGTGCAAATGGCACTGCTCAGCCACTCTGAGGAAGTTTCCTAAGCTGTTGCTCAGGAATGTACCTAAGGTGGCCCAATTTAGGTTAATAAACTAATCTTATTTTCCCACATGCCATGAATGGCTGTCTGCTTGTCTTGGACAAAGGTCTTGTAGCAGCTGCCTGGCAGCACGTCTTACTTGGGAACCTCACATTCTGCCCTGTATCCCTAAAACTGCTGAACTCCTGCTCATGCAGCTGGGGCGGGAGGCTTTTTTTACCAAGGAAGATGGGTCACGTAATTCAGGCTTAGCCAAAACTGCTGCTCTCAGTTGTGATTTGTGAGTCTGCTCTGCCTTCCCTGGGGTGTGAAGCAGCTCACTCTGCACTGAGGCCTGTCCCACATGTTGGGAGAAGAGCCCCTTAGAGAAAGAAACTCTTGAAGCAAAGTGCTCCTGTCGGGCTCCCTGTGGTGGCACTTCCAGTCCCTCTCTATTGACCAGGGAGGCAACTGGAGATCCGTAGTCCTCTGCTTCTGGCTCAGAGGCATGAGTGCAAAGCTAAGGCAGCAGGCTGTGGGCTTTGTGTGGGGATGCTGTTGTGTGTATCCTCTCCTTGTCGGGCCTAGGAGAACATTTAAGGGTAACTGAAGGTGAGTTTTGCAGAGAAAAGTCAAAAGCTCCCAAGAAATTCCTTCCCAGCCATCCTCCCCAATAGCTGACCTGTACCGCAGTGCTGCTGTGGGAGCTCTGCAGGGAGGGAATGCTGGTTTTGGTGGGGTAGGGTGGCAGGAGGCGCCCTCTGGGCTTCCAGTGGGCAAACCATGGTCCTTGCCCAAAAACCCTGAGTGAAACGAGGATCAGTAAGGAGCAGCGGGGGTGATGAGTGCTGAGCAGCTCTGCTGGGTTAAGCTTGTGGAGGCAGCAACCCTGTCTGGCTGCTGTTGGCCTCTGTGCTGGTGACAGGTGGTCCCTTAGCGCTGAGCTGCAGGTAGAGAGCAAACCAGCATGAAACAGAGTCACAAGCCAAGGGCAGTTCAGGGCTGACTGCGAGATGAGATTTCAGCAAACACGGCTGTGTTAGCTCATGGTAGTGGCGGCGGGAGGAAAGCCCCCGAAATCCGGGAGGTGATGGGCAGCGCTCCGCTTTGTAGCTTGAACCCCGGACGGGTAGTGGGAGGAGCTGGAAGAGCTCCTCATCGAGCAGGGGGGGAATTGCTGGTGGTGGTGACAGGGAGTGCAGGGGAGCTGGGGGTTTTGGGAGGGAGCAGATCAGCTTGAGATGAGACAGACACTGCTTTTCCCTTAATGTAAGAGACTGTTCCCAAGGCCATAGGTTGACACAATGGGTGAGGTGCCTGTCCCCACAGTTTTCTGAGTGTCCATTGCAAGTAATGCATGAGAGGGGGTTTCACTTCCTTTTAAATCAGCTGTGGCTTCTTGAGCAGTTGGGTTTGGTTGATATACCTGCCTGGTAAAGGTGCAGTTCATGTAATAGGGGTGGAGTCCCTGGAAAATAATCCCCCTTAAACTTCCTTGAAGTGCAGGTGTGATCTCAAAGGAGCTCAGAATGTTCCTACAATCCTAATAAGTGGTTTTCTGGTGAAGTGAACTTTGGCTTGTACCACATCCCAAATGACAGGCCCTGCAGTAAAACAAAATGCCATTGTTGGCGCAATTGGTTTGCTTCTAGCAGACAAGAGGCCCAGCATTAATGAAGCATAGAAACTGAAATTATATCCATCTGGGGGGGCATTCGTTCCAGGTACAGTAAAGCTCTTGTGCATGAAACTGTAATTTGTGCATATCCAATTTATGTAACTTTCAAAATCCCCAGGCAGGGACAGAGGACGTGGCTCGTGAAGACTGTGTCTCTGTTTTTCTTGCTGTTCAGCAGCAGCAATCTCTGTTCCCCTTGCCAGTTCGTCTGCTTTTACAAATAGCCGTAGAGAGCCCGCCTAAGCCTTTAAGTCTGGTCTGGCATCTGAAGAGCTGGGAAGTTGAACTGGTCCAAAAAACTTCTCACGCAGTGGAAGGTCAAGTTTTCAAACAGTTGATGGAATTGCAGGGTTGTGCTCTGATGCCACACAAACTTCACAGATCTGGTTTAAAGGAGCCTGTAACCCCAGCTATCCTGGGGCCAGGGTGGTGGAGGACACTGTGTTTAACAAATGTCTCCCCTTCTCCCCTCCTGCCTGGCTGGGCACACAGAACCACCATGCCGAACTGGGGAGGTGGCAACAAATGCGGTGCCTGTGGCCGCACTGTCTACCATGCTGAGGAGGTGCAGTGCGACGGGAGGAGCTTCCACCGCTGCTGCTTCCTCTGCAGTAAGTATTCCCCTCCAAAATCTCCTGGCATAGCTATGGGGATCACAGCAGCAAGGTGCTGGTCCACAGGAAGCGTCCCAGACTCAGCTGGTACCAGTGACCCACTGAGGATGGCAGGGGCCAGAGGTGACTTTGTCCATCCTGTGCTGGGGCTGATTCCTGCTTCCCCATGTGCTCCCTAGGCTTGGCAGTCCTGAGGGGAGAGCTCACCTCCTGCAGAGGTTTTATCATACCGAAGGATGGATATACATCTCAGAGCAGAGCACATCCATTTGCACTGTTGCCACCCTTTTCATCAGGAGTCTAAGGGATCCCGAGGTTGGAAACCTGGCTTAAGTGTCGCTCATGCAGAGGAGGAAGCCCAGTGGCAGAGCCGTGTTTGGACTAGTGTGAGCTCAGCTGGGCTTCTTCCTGTGGTCCTGGGGCTGGCAGAAGCTGAAGGAACAATTATCAAACTGCTGCCCTGGAGTCCTGCACAGACCAAGATGGCAGTGCACCCAAGCACAGCCAAGTTGTTGATGCTTTAGCACAGCCAAAAGCCTAAACTTTCTTGGCACAGAGGCCTGTGGTTTATTTCAGATGAAAGGAGTCCAAAGCATTATTTTCCAGTCCAACCAACAAGCCCAGTGAGGCATTGAAAATTGCTTTCTCTGCTGAGAATACCTCTGCTCAGATGAAGGGAACAAAGGGTCCCTGTGAATCGGTGGCTGCTATTTTGCAAGCAGACAGCCTCTCTGTTTGAATCAGAGAATTCTACCTTATTGCAAACACGAGGTACTGTTTTGGCCCACTTGTTGGTGATTAATACATATGGGCAGAGCTAGGGTTTAGGCCTCTTCTATCAGCTGCAGTTACAGCTGGGCCCCTCAAACAAGTTTGCTATTAAGTCTGCTGCTTAGCCTTGGTGTGCTGTGCTGGCATTGAGAGCCACGGCACACCTATGCTATTTTCCTTGAGCTCTACAGTGGTCACAAAAAACAAAGATTAGATGCCTCATTTTCAGCCTTTTATGGGAGTTACTATTAAAAGAAACCTGGAACTTACAGTCAAACAATGGCTCTAGTGTGTCTGAATACATGCTTTTCCTCAGTGCATACTTCTGTTGGGGTTAAAGTCTGTAGACTTAACAAACATGCATTAATTGATTTACTTATTGGATATTAGTGTCTTATAAAAAGAACCTTGGAGCTAATGAATGTCATAAGCAAAGAGCGCCCAGTGTTTTGAAGACATTAAAACTTTAAACAAAAACTTCATAAGGGTGTTTCTTTTTCATGGGCATAATGCTATTGCAGATGGAAAGAGCGTGCCAGTTGGCATACAAAAGGTGGTTAAAGAAGAAAATAGTTCTCCCTTCTACTGTAACCTTGAGTAGAGGGCTTGCATTGTGCTGAAGGACAATGTAGGAATGCCAGAAAAGCACAGCCCCTCCCGTGACAGCTGTGAACCAGCCCCAGCTCTGCCCTGAAGCAGCATGGGGGGTGGGGAGTGTGGGGGAAATCTTGAACATTTGGGGTTTTTCCCAGCCCCACCTTGGCCAAAAGCGCAGGACAGGGGCTCTTCTGTACTGAGAGGCTTTTGCTTTGTGCTGTATGGCATCTGTCAAGGGAAACTGCTGACTGCCCTCTCTGGGTTTCTGAGCAGCCTCGTTCATCAAACCACAGCAAATTTCCAGGCTTTAAATGTCACGGCCATGAAGAGGTGGGAGGGAATAGAGCTCTTTACAAGGCTAAGCATAATTCACAAATTCAAATGGCAACTTGGTCCCTCTAATCTCTGGTGGTCCCACAGTCTAATGGGAAGAATTTTGGACAGAGAAACCCATAACATCACCTCTCACTTGAGTTTTGGACTACTATGTGTGCTGATGGAAATAGTCCCTTAAGGCAGTTTAACTTTTCTTTTTTACCTCCAGTGGTCTGCCGGAAAAACTTGGACAGCACAACTGTAGCAATTCATGATGCTGAAGTTTACTGCAAATCTTGCTATGGGAAAAAGTATGGCCCAAAAGGTTATGGATATGGCCAAGGGGCAGGCACGCTGAACATGGACAGGGGAGAGAGACTCGGCATCAAGCCTGAGAGGTGAGTGAACTGAATTGGGGCGGTGCGTGGCCCTTGTCCTTCAGTACTGTTCTCAGAGGAGTCTTTCAGGCTGGATTTTGTTTATGTTCATGATTGGAAGAGAAATGCTGCAGAATACCCCAGTCTAGTTGAATGCAGGGCAATGAACCTGCATTGCACAAAGCTCCCACTGGTGACTATGTGAGTCAGAACAGTAGAAGCAGGAGTTAGTGCATGCAAGGATGCATTCATCCTGTGAATGAGCCATAGGGGATTGGATTATGGAGCTGCTGATGGTGTTGCATGAGCTCACAGAGGTGACTGTGGGTCTCACATTGTTCTCATAAGTAAGGGGGAAATGGACATGTTCAACAGGTTCTTGCAGGGATGGATTTGGACAGCTGAGAATCTGTGGCTACAAGCAGAATGAATTTTTAACTAGCAAATGAAGAACCATTCATGCTTAATTATAGCCAAAGCCAAAAGTCACATTAAATAGTAAACATTCCTAGTCTGATTAAGTTCTCGCTTAAAGAAAAGCAAAGCATGTGGAAAGAAGCTGAGATATGTCTCACAACTTGCTTCATGCAAGTTCCCAAATTATTGCTTAATGTTTATATGATATATACTCTCCAGACAGGTTCAGTGATCCATTCAGGTTCCTGATTATAATCAGTGGACAGAACAGAATTATTCGTAGCCTACTATCTGAAAAATCCATGTCCTGATAGAGTTCAGCTCCTCTAGTTAAGTGAAAAGGGGAAGGCTCTTCAGGAAATTAGCCTTTACAGTAGCTTCTTTTTATCCTTTAAAGCTCGGCCTTTCTCTTTTTGTTGTTGTGGCTTTGGCTTTTTCCCTACTAAGTGTAGTTGGATAGCCTTACTTCTCCAGTTTCGCAGCAGTACTGTATTCTGTACCATGTGCTGGATGCTGGTCTGTTCATCTTGCTAAGCAGAGCAAGAGATCATTTAGTGAAAGAGTAGAGAAAACAAATGTCCTGTTTCTTTCAGCACACCTTCTCCTCACCGGCCCACCACAAATCCAAACCCTTCCAAGTTTGCTCAGAAGTTTGGAGGGACAGAGAAATGCTCTAGGTGTGGTGATTCTGTGTATGCAGCAGAGAAAGTAATAGGAGCTGGAAAGGTAAGGAACTGCACGTGCTGTTTTGTACCGGCTATGTGGACCTTAAATTGAGCAATGTGTGTTATGTCAGTCCCAGCAGGGAACCAACTGCAGGGCAGTTACCTTAAAATTGCATTTCTTTGCACTGGAAATAGTCAAATCAATCAACTTACTTGAAAAAAAAAGCACTTGAAAGGCAGTGTGATGAGTGAACACTAGATTTCAGAGGTGAAGATTTAATATCGTCTCATGCTAGAGACTTGAAGCAGACTACAGAAGCCCCTCTCACCCAGAAGAGGAAACAATCTTGAGGTGTGCAGCTTGTGAGGGAGGCTGAATGTTTCAGCAAAAAGAGGATGGTCTCTGCAAATACCACGTAAAACTGCATGTCACTCTGCCAGCTGTCTGACTCGCTCACTACAGAGAGCCAAGATGTGCTCTGAATTGATCACAGCAAGCCCAAACCTTTCAGAATGCTGGTCTGAGCAGGATGCTGGGTGGAATCTGGGGTTTTGTGCTGCTCACAGAAATGCAGATGCTCGTCTGCTACTGGTGCACTTCAGCTGGTTTTCATTGCACCAGTCTGTAATCAACAGTGATGCGGATATCTCCAGTTAAGTGGTTTTTTTACCAACTTGGGCATCCAGCGTATTAATACTATCTTTTTATTTTTTCTCTAGCCATGGCACAAGAACTGCTTCCGTTGTGCCAAGTGTGGAAAAAGCCTAGAATCAACAACCCTAACTGAAAAAGAGGGAGAAATCTATTGTAAAGGTGAGAAAAGAAGACCATTTGTTTATGGTTCAAGATAATGTCATACAAGGACAAGTGGTCAATATATTGCTGATATAAGAAACTCTCAGGCTCACGTTCACATGGAAGTGCTCGGTAAGTCATAGAAACAGAGTAAAAAAAAGAAATAGATGTTACTGAAGATGCTGATGTAGTTGATATCTGCATCAAGCAAAACATCACACACTGAGAAATGCAGCAGCAGCCTTGCCCTGTGCCTGATCAGAGTAAGGAAACAAGCCAGCAAGCATCCTACCCTGCCTTCTTGCGTGGTTGTGGATATAAACTTGATCCACACGGTGGTTTGATGACAACAAATGCCTTAACAGATACCAAGCCACCAAACCGACGTGTGAGTTGTTCTCACTGAGTGGGTTGGGAGATCCATGGACTGAACAGTCCTGGCTACTGAGTTCAGTCCTGGCAGTTGTGCTGCTTAAGAAAATGTCTCTAAGCGTTGCTTCCCAGGGGGATAGTCTAGTGACGAAGGAGAAGCTGCTGACAGTGCTGTTCTTAATTAATGTGCCAGAAGACTCATCTACTGAGTGTTCATCTTTCTCACAGGCTGTTACGCGAAGAACTTTGGCCCCAAGGGATTTGGGTACGGCCAGGGAGCAGGTGCCCTCGTTCATGCCCAGTGAAGGAGCTAAAACCGCCTTCCAGCTCTGCTGAGATCCTGCTAGAAGGAACAAGAGTTTCCTAAATGTTACTAACTACTGTGAAACAGATACTAGTTACTGTAGTTGATGATTTGAAAAACAAACACACACGGCTTTTTTCCTCACTTTGTGTATCACACTGTAACACTTTTAATACTGAGTATCAATTCAATAAAGCTTTGCTTGTTGATATACCCTAAATCTACCTGTTGCCTACTTTGTCAGCAATAGAAGTGAGGGGAGTGTTGCTGGGGTACTTCAGGGATGGGAAAACGATGCTTATAGACTTGATGCAGAGCTCTGCTGAAAGCTGAACATAGCCATGGCTCTCCTCCTGTATCACACCATCATATATGCATGTGCGAGGCAATCAGCTGCTCGCTGCACAGAAGTAGTAAATCTTAATCTACTGCTCTGCACAGTGACACAGCTCTGAAAATGATAGATAACGGGTAATTGTGTGCCTAAATGGTTGCCTGTCTCTGCCACAGAGTCTCTAGTAAATGAAAAACCAAACCATTTTCACCGCAACATTCTGGGGGGCTGCTATTGGTACTGAGGTGCTATTATGCACAGAACTTACTGTGCAGGAATACTCTACCGAGACATAATACTGCAGTTTAAGAAGTTACGTTAAAAAAAAAAAACAAAAAAAACCAAAAAAACTTTGAAACTTGTCTGGTTTGGGCAGCAGGCTGATACTTTTTTAGGATAAAAAGAACCCTTCACAACACTGAATTTATGGAAACACATTAGAGACTGGGAATGCTGCAACAAAATATTTAGAGTTAGTGCAGTCTAAAGCAGTTTCAAACAATATCTATGACGGTAGACTGAGGCAGTGAAGCAGTTCAAGCCAGAAGCCTAATTAGAAAAATATGTACTACTCAAAATAATACACAAAGAGCATTTTGTACAGGTTATAAAGGAACCATGTGGGTAGGAGGAAAAACAAGCCAGCTCAAAATGTGACCCAAGAGCTTGTCCGGTTCACAGAGCAGGAAAGATTACAGCTGAAAAAGACAACAGTAAGTTTGAAGCAGCACATTTCAGGTGGGAGTGAGGCAGCAACAGCACAGCCTAGGAAAAAACTCAGTCCTGCTACTCATACCATAGACATTGCTTTCATAGCAAAAAAGTCTGATTTTACTAAAAGGCTGCTAATGGGAGGTGCAAGGCACTGAACTCTAGGTCAAGGCATAATGAGGGTGCAGAGGGCTCACTTCATTCCAGAAAAACCCAAACCCAGGAAGCAGCTTTCAAATCAACAGGACAGCAATTCCTTGGATGGAGCACCGCAAATCTTGGATGGAGATCTTCAGCACGGAATGTTGAAAGTATTTTTTTTTGAAAGAAGGTACCTTCCCATGTCTTTTCCTGACACCTCAAGGGTAGTCAGCCTCACCAGGATCATTGCTTGGGGAAGGGGAAAACACCTCCCCCACCTCTCACTGTCAATACCAAACCAACACTCAGTAGAAAACTCTTTTTCCTTCCCTTTAGATGTGCTCTTAATTCCTAGCCTTATATTTTAGTACATATAGCTGGTTATAAATATCCTGATTAAATTCCAACTTGGACTGTTACCTTGTTTCTACTGAAACTCTAACCTTTAGCACAGACCAGAAGAGCCAGAGAAGGTAGTCTGTCTCCGCCAAGTACCACCCAGAAGTACACATCTTGGTGACACACCCTAGCCCTATGCAAATGTCTGGCTGACCCGCAGAATACCTCAAATGTCATTAAATAAGTACATTAAGCCACATGAAACATTCCCTAGATGGAATTCTCCCCTAAGAAATGTTACCTCGCCAGAATGCATCACGCAAAAGACAGGAATATTTAATGAGTGAATGCTAACTTTAATTGGTGGTGCAAAGGTGTAATTTACCAAAACAGTGTAGTAACCCAGGATTTCACAACTGTACAGATTTGGGTGCATGCCATCTGTAAGACACCTGTGCATCTTTCCAGAAAGGCTTCTGAAACTGGACAGCAACTACACTGTATGAAATCACACCCCAAGTCAATACAAACACTGCATCTAAGAGTCAATATTTATTTGATTAATAACTTACAAAATTTAACAGATTTAATTTATGTAAGGAGAGCTAGTTTATTAAACATTTTACAGATTTTTTTTTTTTGTTCACAATGTAATACACATCAAGATCTCGACAGTATTAAAATAATACTTGGCACAGTTATAAATAATATACAAAAAAATCCACAGCTTAAAATGTAGTGATGCTGTTTTACACATTAATTGAAAAAAACAACCTGGTGGACATCAAAGAATACAAAAACCTGCAAAGAAACAGCACATGTTTAGGGCCAAGACAAAATTCCTATTTATTCTACTTATGTCAGATTAAGTTGGTCTGATCTGCTGTGGGTCCGGATCAGCTCAAGTTTCAGAAGCAATGCCATTTTGGTTCAACAAGTGAATTTTAAGTTTGATAACTTGACAGAAAAATGCTGCATAGTTGGCTCCCCCCTGCCTGCTTTATGATTTCACATCAATAATTCAGAGTTACTCAGGAAAAATTACATTTTGCACTGGAAACGTCATACATCCCAAATCCATATATGTGTGTTCATTTTCACAACTATCCACTATCGATCAGATTCTGCAGGTCTCAACAAAACTGTCACCAGAGAGCTACTGACATGTAAATAGTGCAGAACTTGCTACGTGCTACCAAGGACCACTTCTTCTTTTGCAAACATTTTTGACACAGAGCGCATGATGCAATTCATGGCAGTTAATGCTACTGGGCAACTATGACCAAAACTTGCATCATGCACTGAACTGCTCTTCTGGTGACTGGGTGATATTTAATAAAGTGTATTGAAGCTCCTCAAGTCAACCAAACCCAGCTAAAATGCGGGGGGAAAAAAAAAAAAAAGAAAAAGAAGAACAAATATGCAGAACATCATTGGTGATTAACACAAACCATACTGTAAAGCTTTCATGCTCTTTTCCGATTAGAAAAAAATATGAATAACTGAAGTCAATTGTTTTCACAGAAATAGAGCATGTTTTTGTTAGGATTACAAGTTTTATTTGACAACAGTAGCCAAAGCTTCTTGCCACCCCTATACCCAAACCTCTCCTGTTAAAAGTGTCCAAGACAACATTGATTTTTCCAGTATTAAACATTCAAGGACACTAATGCTGCACTTCTGTAAATCCTGATATCTGGTACTTGCAAACTAAGTGTGTGTCTTGAGATCAATGAACAACTACAGAAAAAATGTTTACTTGCAAATACTGAACATCAACTATTTACAGTTTCACTGCTCCTCTTACTAAGGCAAGGGCTGGGAATACCACTAGATTGCTTTATTACCTGTAATCTGCATATTACAGAAAACACTAATTTTGCCAAGCATCAAACATGCAGTGAATTTGCAGGGCATAATGCCTATTAACAGCAATATTTAAGATCACTAAAAGCTCATTAGATATCTTCCTACACTTTTTTTTGGTTGAATAAAATGAAAATGAGCAGCTTTAAATACACTAAACACACACAGAGAGAAAACTATTTGATAAATTATTTATATACAGATACACATTCTTTACACTGGTCTCAGACATCTGCTTTCAGGTCCCTCCCCAAACTCCCCTCACAGGTTCCTTGAACCACTGGGTTGCTACAGCACTTAGAAGAGAACTAACCTGATTCTCAGTCTCTGTAAACAATAGTTAAGGAAGCAGTGAACAATTCACTATGAGTATATGAAAACACCATAACAAAAATCAGTGCATCACATTCAAGAAAAACCCCTTCGGAATGCAATTTCAGATCATTCCTTACCTTCCAAACACATCTGTAGCATGAGAACTAAAAAAAGAAATTAAGGACGATTTCCACATGCCAATATACCACCTTCTTCAGAACAGTGCTCTCTGCATTTTCTGTGCGCACATGCTGTTATAGGGATTCTTAATTTTTTGTTTTTGTTAAAGTTTTGGTTCCATTATTTCACATCCAAATGAAATAAGCATTTCAGGCAGCTTTGGGTTCTTCTTCTGCAATTGCATTCAATTTAAAACTATCTTGTCTTTTTATAACTGAGACTTTTGCTTTCGCATCTGTGGTATCCCCCACGTAATTTCTCTTCCAACATGTCTCCAAACACACTACACTGTACTGTATGAGGACCAAACCTAATACTAAAACATTGCTAGTTTGTAAGTTGCTTATACAATTACTTCAAAGATAATTATTTTTTCCCCACTTTTTTTCCCTGAACATTCTATACTGTAAACTAATTTTACAGGTGTATCATGCATTTAAGCAGGGCTTTAACTTTGACAGAAAAGCTTTCCTTATTGGCGCAGTTGTTTATTTCAGACTACATTATTTCAGAACACGGTTATTACACATATTTAGTTGTACCACTAACTGGTGGCAGAAACAATGACCAAAAAATGTGGGCAACATATTTTTACTCAACATTGCCTGACGTGCCCTACTGCTATAACTTAACATGTTGCAAGGGATCCCCACCGTAGGATGTTTATAACAGTACTGAAAAGCACATTTTTCAATGTACATCTTACTACAGAAAATCTGTATTAAAAAAATCACATTACAGGACCTACGACATAACGATCAGTGAACTCTGTATCATGAAATTTAGTTTTATATTCTAGATTCTTGTTTCAGTGGAATTATTGATATTGGGATACAAATTTTTCTGCTCAGCACAATATAACTACTTATGTCAATACTTCAATAATCTCATGCTCCATTGTGAAAGACCTTAAATAAAAAACCTGATAACAAATACTGTGAATATGTTGTCATGAATAATTCTCATGTCAAGAACTGCTAAAATCCCTTTTTGATCTTCCTCCTCTTCCTTATCAGGTTTGGCAGTTTATTCTGTCCATTTTTACTTTTGTTAATAAAATTCTGATGAAGAGAAGGTACCTTTATGATTCATCATCACCCCTACACATAGCATGCTACTCTTCAAGGGATGTGGAGACGAGAGAGAGAGAAGATTTTTCAGGCACCACTCAGTATGATATGCTCACAGGATGAAGGTGGTGCTACACTAGCTGGTAGCCTGATCCTGAAGTTTGGTCATATTCTATTGTATACTGCCTTGTCCAGTCCACAATAACAGGCCGAAAAAGACCACAGCATCTGAATTCAAAGAAGTCTATAATGTTCCTTATACATCCATGGCTAAAAACAAAAGAAAAACACACGTTAGCAAGCAGTATCATAGCTCATCTAACAAAGTACAACACCTTTTGCTTACCTACGATTTGATTCTTCACTCTTAAAATTGTTAACCTTAGAAAACCAACTCTGTTCAGAATTATTCTAGTACTTGATAAGCAAGGTGATGAGCAAGTTCTGAAATAAGAAGTATTGACCAGACTGGTGAATGTTTGATCCTTGGGCATAATCAAGACATCAACTTTCTTCTACTATCTACCAAAACATGTTACTAGCAGTCCACCACCATGTAGCACAACCTAGTAATTCAGATCCTGTTCTAAGAGGACAGTTGGATTGTACAGATGGATGCATGACAAAATGGCATGAAGTGAATGTCTTCCTAGAATAATTTCCATCTTTATTGATATCTGTTTCTGCATACATACTGGTTCACCAGCTGCAGGTCTAGGATCAACCAGGTCCCTTAACAACACAAAATTAAGAAAGCATTATCTAAACTAAATGAACTATTCAAGCACTTTCTGTATCTGAATCAATTAACTGTCAAATATTTAAGAAACCTACCTAAAAACTCCCAACATGCTGGGAGTTTTTAACTTAAATAGATATGGGCTGAATAGATCACAGATTTCTGGAAGAGACATTCATGTGAGAGGCGGTCTAAGCAAAAAGGAGATTAAACTATTTGATATCAATGCTTCATATAACAGGTGATGCTAAGTCAGTTATTTCAGACATCTGGTGTTATTTTCAGGAGTAATTTTTATAATAGCAGCTACTTCAGTTAAAATGATTTGTGAATGTGACAGTAATTTGGGATCAAACTAACATTTTTTTCCTACCCTGTGCACCACCCTGTGTTTTTCAGGCAAAGTAATTATCTGGTTTTGTTACAGCTCTAATCTGTAGGAACACTGCAACTATGCAGAGATGCTTGTGTGCTTCTCACTACAAGTTTTGTATGAAGAGATATTAAAAAACGATCACACAAACTTCTAGCACAGAAATCCATCTGCTATGTAACAGAATCACAGGATGAGTAAGGTTGAAAGTGACCACAGAGGGTCTCTGGTTCAACCAGGGTCATCCTAGAGCACATTGCACAGGATTGTGTGAATCCCTGCTGACTGCTCCTGATCACAATTCCTACCTCCTGTCTTCTTCTCCCTGTGTGGCACCTGAAAGAGCAGCAGCTCCCACAGGAGCATATGCAGCAGGATGAGACATGTTTTTGTCTTTTCCGAGCTCTTTTTGTAACATGCTCTCAACTCATCAATATACCAGCCTCATGCCTTCATTTATGTCCTGCTCTGGCTCCACAAGCTGCTCCACACCCCAGTATTCCCATCCCAGTGCTATTTCATCCCCAAGCCCCTGTTTTCATCTTGCACCCTCATCTCTACAGAAGCCAGAATCCCAACCTCCCTTTTACATACTGATGCGCAAAAGCTGTATGTAACAGCCTGCTCTCAACCCATGCAACACCCACTTCAGTTCCTGGGACATACTGCACTCTTCCCCACAAATAGCTTTGGCCATGATCCTCCTTGGGAACAGGAAGAAAGTGAAGCCTCTTTTCTCACAGCTGAGAGAAACGGGAGCTACTGCACAGAGGAAATTCAACAGCGCATTAATTATTACTCAGGAGAAAGTGCCTGGTGTGGAAATGAATGTTCAGGTCAACACAGACATGCTGCAGGAAGCAACTACCTCTGGTTTGAGCATCTGCTTTATAAAGAGGATATTTATTTCCCCATAAACTCTACAGTGAAATACAATCACTGCTGGAAAGCATTCTTTTCTGTGTTTATGCACCCTACACTACAAAACATTAATCACTTCCTTTAACTGGATGGAATGTAGGACTCTGAAAGTAGCTGACAAGATTCAGCACTCCAGGTAGAGAAAATACGCTAAAAGTACTTAGGTGTGTCCTGTTTCAAGGAGCAACATGATTCAAACTTATGCAAAGCTACACAAATAAGAAATTTGTATATGCTTCAAAACTTACTTGAATGGGCTTTCAATAGACGTGGTTGTAACTTTAAAGTGCTTGTATCTTCTTGCATTCATCCTTTCATTTGTCGTGATACCCAAGCAAGATATCTTAAGACAGGAAGAGTAAGTAATTTAGCTGATATAAAAACATGCAACCAAGTACTGCACGAGACAGACTGAAAAAAGACCAAATCTACTGGTTTAAAGTCCTTCTTTTGACAAACGAGTTTTTGACTGGGGAAATTATCAGGTGCAAACATAAACCGTAAGATTTTGAAATTGATGTATGTTGCAAGTAACAAATATTGTAAAAATGAAGGACAAAACTTAACTTACTGAAAAGTTTTACCTAAGCCTTAGAGAATAATTTCTATTTCCAGGAAATCTTTCTGGAAAGATTACATCTCATGGTTCGTTAATGACAAGTCACATGTCAAGGCTTTCAGTATGACTTTCCTTAGAAAGGATAAAGAAAATTTGGGTTTGGACAGATTAGAGTACAATAATATGGCCTCAACTCACATTGAAGCAGTGTAAGAAATTATTGCATCCTCTTTCAAGCTACCACCCCCTTTCTGTTAATAGCATACAGTTGGCCCCCCAGCTCTTATCCTCTATCTTTATTGCCTTTCTCTGGCCTGTTTTACCTTTTTGTCATTCTGAAAATGGAAAGTAGGAGGCAGGTATTTTAATCTCTTGCAGGAAAAAAAAAAAATTGGCCATGTGAATTAGAACTGAATGATGCCTAATACTGAGAGACAGCAGACGCTTGCCTCCTCCAGCAAGGCTGAGAGACTAAACACTTGTTCTAGCACAGTGAACATGAAAATTTAAATGACAAAATTATTTAATATCCTCATGTCACTCTCAAGACACAGCATGATGAGTGAAGTGCTCTTCCATACCTGATACATCTGACACATGAGTAACACAGCCACCCACATGAAGTGAAACACACTGTTTAGAAACATCCAAAACATCCATGGAGAACAGGTAGCAATCTGTGTAACATAGGTCCAAAATCCATCCTTTGTGTAACTTGTTTCACAGTGGAAACCCCAGTCTAGAAAAAAAAAGTAAAAAAATATAAGAAAGATTTAATGTATGTTTACTGTACAGCAACATATAATGCCCACATTAGAATGTGTTAAATTAAATAAGAAAATGACAATGTCCCAGGAAAGCTTTACTTGCTCTCTCTTCCTTTCCCAACTCCTTGAATAAATGGAATATGCACATATTTGGCTGTGATGAAGAAAAAAAAGATCTAGGACAAGAGAAACATCATCTTTTAAATTAAAATACCCAATACAGTCAAATATTAATGTGCAGTTCAATTCCAGGATAAAAATACCCCAAACTGTGATAAAGCAAAGATCTATAAAAATCCATCTGAGGAGAAAAAGTATTTAGAAGCAATTTAAGAAAAAGCCAAAACATCACATTTACTCACAAGAGATACATCCATAGATCATCCAGCAGATCATAAAAAGCAGGAAGAACAGGTATCCCATAAAATAGCGATGGTTCCCAGCTCCTAAAGTTGCACAATAGGGACCAAATTACCACACTTTCAGCAGAAAGACATTACACTAGAAACTTAAATTGCCTGCTTAGAAGTACTGCTTATTATTGTACACAAAAACATTACAATATTAAGTCACTACAACTTCAAGACAGTGAAACTAGCTGGTTCACTTATGATTGTTCTGTTTTTGTTTTTTTTTTACTTCTCAGACAACAAAGCAAATTTTCTTTAATTTTCTGTTATGTTACAACTGCAATTCACTAATTCATTTGTAAGCTCTTTCATGAACTAATAAAATTACTGATAGACAATATTGAGAGCAATGTTGGTGACAGCTGTTGCAGAGCCCTTAACAGCCAGGAATTACACATTAACAGGTATTTTTTAAAAGCCATTGAAAAATCATCAAGCTGCAGAGCTCACTCTCTTAAAAGTAACAGAAATATGAACAAATATATGACTTTCCTTGATACTAAGCTAACTCCCATCTTAGGTTTGGCTGCTTGATGAAGCTAGCTAAAAATAAAATATCTAGTAAATCTTGCAAAACAAATACATGTATCTGAACAGACAAGGCCTAAGAACCTGGCTATAATAATGAATGGGATAAAAACTACACTCCCTTAGACAGAATTCTAATGCAAGAAAATTCAGTTACTAGAAGACTGATCTATTTTGAACATTAGTAAAGCTAAAAATATGCCTCTTATGTGAGTACATCATAATTCTGAAGTACTCAGCCTTCCTTCTGTTTGTAAAATATGTCCAGTGTTGCAACCTTCCAACAGCTCCAGGCTATAAACTAAACCCACAGAGATGATAATGGGCTACAAAAGATTTGGTTGTCATCATTTACCAGCACAGCATTTACTTCTTTATTATGTCAAATGTTTTCCCTGCTAAAACAAGAGCATCCTCTGGAGGCAGAAAATAATCGAATACTTTTAGCAAGTGAGCTGAAAGACTGTATAAATAAGAGATGAGGAAAAACATACATATAACACAAGCTAGACTAAACATAAGACATTTCCTTGAAAAATCAAACAAGTTCCTCAAAACACAAAATTATGTTGTAATATTGCCTTCAATCACCTAAGAGCATATAAGAAAGGGTTGGGAATGTCCCTAAGGTATCACTTTCTTTGGCATTCTAAATTTCAGAACTGTTAAGTTTCATACAAGACATTTTTTAAAGAACATGGAAGTTTAACAGTGGCCTAGAAGTCCATCTGAGAGGCATCTGATGGGATGCCTCTTTCAGCAACATCTTTAATGATAGTAAACCGAATTCTGCCTAACAGGAAATCCTGTAGTATTTAAAACCATAAATGAAATAGTACAGTCTTGATCGCAGTTTAAAAAGAAAAAAATCTGTGGAAAAAGAAATCGAAGAAATTGTATTTTGAATAAGACTGGGCAAAACACAAGAGCACTTGTGTAGACAAGCACACTGTAGAGCAGTACTCTGCTCTACAGATGCCTCCTGGACTGGCATGGACAGAGTCATCCTCTGCAGCTAAAACAAAAAAATAACTGTAAAAAAAGCATAATGCTATTTTGATACTCCATTTAAAAGATAATCACTTCTAGAGACTTGCTTGCTGTATTTTAACTAAAATTTTGAGGAAAACCATTTGCCCTAGTTACCAATTCATTTATTTTTCAAATAGTCTCCACTTTTTGTCAACCTCTTCAAAATGGTAAAAATATTCTAAGTCTCTTTATGTGCTAAGTTTTAACCCCAAAGGATTTATTTTGGAGTGTCTGTAAACACTTTTTCAAGATTTATCAGTCCTATCTTTAGCAACAATCTTATCCTTTTAACACATTCCACACACATCCAGACTCTATCTTTCCAGAAAGGCATGATTCATTTTTCCCTTTTTGGCAAACATACCACAAATGCTGTTTTAAGAATGGATTCTGTTTTGCAATCCCATGCTTAGAGTGACCACACACCAATCTGAGACAGAGAAGCCATATAAGGTTGTTCAGACCATCACTCCCTCCAGTTCAGCTCCAGCTCCCACACCGTGATTTCTGGTGGTTTTTTCCCAGCATACTTTCAAGGGCCCTAATGTTTACTTTTACGTCCAGCTACCCCACTCTGTACACCACCACTAGAAGACTGACTTATCCATTATCACTGCTACTTAAAAATCATTTCCTCCACCTACCCTAATCCTATCACTCACACACTCTCTCAACAGACACAAACTAAGGTCTTTTTCCCCCATTTGTTCTTTTTTTTTTTTTCAG
>WEKY01045945.1:49391-86471 GCA_013390045.1 Picathartes gymnocephalus | reverse complement strand
AAGTAATACAGACATAAATGAATTTCTTCAAAACTCTTTATTTAATAGTGAATATTTGTAATATTATGGATGTACCTTATCCTTTGTTTTTCCTAAAGCACTGATATTATAAATCAGACCTCTGTCCATATACCAGCAGTTTTGTTCTGCTGATGACAGAAAATAGCCAATGACTTTTCTGGTTTAAATTAGTGCCCCTCTCTGAAAGATTTGGTGATACTATTTTTTGCAGGAAGACACAGGAGATGACAAGACTGCGTTTTTCACAGATCTATAAATATTACAGCAGGAAAGGCCATTTTAATAACCTGCTCTGACGTCTTTTGTATTGCAGGGCATAGATTTCATCTGACTACTCCTTCACTTTGGACCAATAATTTCTGACTGAACTAGAACCTACTTTTTTCTTGAAGTGAATCAGTCTTGGTTTAAAGTCTCTGCAGTGGTAATATAAACATTGCCACTGTACATTCTAACTCAGTTATATTTGCCATTATTTTATAGCAGTGGTAATATTCCAGGGGAATTTAGATATCCCTTTACTGCACGTTTTGGTTGCTCTGTGTTGTCTTCAGCCCTTGCATTTCTGGTGTATTTGTCTAAGTGAAACACTCTGTAGTGTCACACTTTTTTCTTGGAATCTGTTGCTGACTGATTACCTTGGTGAGTGACTAATCTGTCACTGGTGCTTCTGAATGCCTCGAAATGTGCAGCATCCTGACATCTTTCTATTATTTGGTAGATCTGTTTTACAGTATACTCAGATGGGAAATGTTCTCTTGGCATGCGCCCTCTAATTCTTTATAGGCTTTGATTATAACCCTGCCAACTAGAAAAAATATTGTTGAAAATATTATGAAAGCTGATGTGCAATTTCAAATGACAATATACAGCATCAGCTACTCCTCTGTGTGTTCTGTTTAGAAGGTTGGAGTCTGGGTGTGACAAACCTGTGGTGCCTGAGCAGGCCACACAAATTGTTCTGCCTTCCTCTCATCACTGAGGCTTTCTCAGTGGTGAGCAAGGAGTGGGGTGCAATGCAGGCACCTCTGTGACTAATGAGGGTATAGTCAGCGTGACTCATCCAGATTGTGGCTATTTGACAGAATCACTGTTAGTCACAGAGGAAAACTGTGCTGATGAATACCTGGCTTTATATGAAAGAGAATATTGCCCTTGATTGGGCAAGTGGTTATCCAAAAATGGTACTGCTTATCTTTGTGAGTTATGGGATTTGGTATTTGATAACACTTGGAAAGAAAAATAATACAGAAAAGTTCTTTGTATGACTCGAGAAACTTAAAGTAATTTCCATCTGTCTTGCTATGTATTTATTTTAAATAGACCAATCCCTTATCTTACCATTTTCTACAAACATTATTGCAAAGCAATGTCGTGCTCTTATTTATTTTTTTTTCAGTGAAATAACTGTTTCAAAGGCTATCTACTGTTCCAAAAGAAACTACTTATCAAAAAATTATCAGCCTAGGAGACAAGGGAAATTGATTGTACTTTACTAGTACCAAAGGGCTGATCTAATAAAAACAACTCTTGTAAGCCACCTCCATTGCACTATACAACTATTAAGAAGGCAATGGTCATGACTGCAAATGAGTACTTGTAATATTTCACAGTTCTTCCAGGAAAATATATGTTCTCTGGATTGCTAAATAAGACTTTACTTCTGTATATAAATCATATGACAGCACTGAAATGATTTTGATTGGAATCTTATGTATTACTAACTTCTATTAAAAAAAAAGGCGCACAGAACAGACAGACGAAGCTTCTCTTATTCAGTGATACTTATTCTTAATGATTCTCTTCCAACAATGTAGTGAAAGAAATTAATGTTTCTGAGGATGTATTTATATTTGTTATTATTTGTTCATAAAGAGTGGGATGGTCTGTTACCCCAGTGGAGTAAGGCCACTAGAGATGTGTGTTAAGGCCTGAACATAATCATAAAGGATGCAGAAAAATAGAATGGATTAGTAAAGACACAATATGCTGAAGACACCAAGCTCTTTCAGGAAGCTTTTATGTTAATAGATTATTGAATTTTATCTGCTGTTTTATCACTGCATAGATTAATACAAAGTAATATATATGAATGGATGAGAAAGCTCAATATTCGTCATGTATAGAAATTCCTTTAATGTAGAAAGAGAACCTATTATCACTCAAAAAAAAAGTTACAGCAGCTATTTCTGTTTCAAATGTCAGAGTAGTAGTTGTTGAAAGAGAAAATAAAATCTTAAATGGGAAAAAAGAATAAAATGGAAATAATATTGCTACTGTACAGATTCATGGTTCACTTGCATCTTGAATACAGTATGCTGATCTCTGTTGCATCTCAGCAGGCTCTGGGAGAATACAAAAGATTTATTAAAAGCAGTGAGCAAGGATTTCTCAGGTTGGAAAAGGAGCAGAGGAGGGAAAGAAGGGAAATAAACCACAGATCATTACGTTTTGAGTGGTACAAAGCATGAACCCAAAGGCACAGCTGTGGACTGGAAGTGTCTGTGAGCTGCAAGTCATTGAATGTGGTGTAATGCTGTGTGGAATATCTGTAGGGATTTTACTCCTTCCCGGGTAACCACTGGAGACCACTGGGAAGAGTCAGGATACTGACTAGGAATAACAGAGAAGCAAGCTGACAGATATGCTTATTTAAATTTATATCTTAATTTGTCTTGATCTAAGAGAGTTTTCCCATGGCTGGTGTTGTCTAATTTCAGAAGTAAGTTGTAAGGCAGCGGCAAAGTGAATAAGCAAAGCAAACCAAAATGCTCTTAAACAAAACCCCCTTACATTGGCTTGGATCCATTTTGTGTGAAGGATAATTTAAATTATTTGTTCCTGAACTAGAAAAAATACAAGTGAATGCCTGGGGGAAGAAGGCAAATCAATGATATAGAATAATCAGAATTCAAGTTTTTATGAGCAGAAACAGTGTGATTAGAAATACGAAGAGAGACTTGACTGTTTTCCCTACCCTCAATTTTCTTTCCATCCAGAAAGATTCTATTGGCATGTTGATGATTCATGTTCTGTTGTGTTGTCTCTGGTTTATTACAGCCCTGTTTTTCTTCTTGTAGGTTAACAGAACCTTCTGGATATTTAACAGATGGACCTATAAATTATAAATATAAAACTAAATGCACATGGTTAATTGAAGGATAGTAAGTATCTCTTTTCATAGGTTAAATTTTCTGAACAGTTTGGTACTGTGTGCTCTAGAGATCAAAAGAACTCATGTAGAGACTCCATGAGGATACAATATGAACAGTTTTGGTGTTTCGTTAGTTTGTTTTGGTTTTGTTTAAATATTATATAGAAAAAGAAATGGTAGTAGGATTTTCAGGATTGCTCAGAGCTGGCCAAATTCCATTCCCATTCAAATTGCTGGCAAAAATTAGGCTGACATCAGTATTTGGCCAGTGCTGCAGGCCCTCAAACCCCAGTGATAAATTTGTTGCATATTTGAGTACTTTTACATTAGTTCCAAAAGTAGTTACAGAATCCCTTTATTTAACTCATTACCTGACTTATTTAACTCATATCAGTGATAAATCAGGAATGGCCACAAGTACAGAATGTTTATTCAGTTATGTGTTTCTCAAAAGTTAGTGCTTCTATAAAGTATTTTCTTTCACATTCTACACTTCCTCCTGTACTTAATTTTAAAATAGTTTTGTGCCCACAGTTTGGATGTCTCATGCCTGTTGCTAGTTTTTCAGTTTATCCAGCACAGAAACACCCAGACATGCCTGAAGAAATAATGAGACACACAAATTAGTATGGCTGAGTGTTAATGGCACAAATTGGTTACATTTCACGAGGATTCCCCGCTCCTCCCCAGGATATGGGTCAGGATTTTGCTGACACTAGTTCAGAGTTCTACTAACATTCTAGAAGAAAATTAACTCTGTATTTCCATGTTGTCATAATCTCAATTACATTGGATATCTGCTCTGCTGCTGCAGTTCAGGAATGATGTGTCTGATCTAACTTTGGTCTGCTTATAGGCAGACAGTAATTTAAACAAAACAGCAGTGAAGTTATGGGTGTTTGCAAAATCATTTAAATGGAATCTTTATTATCTAGAAGACCAGGCTATAGCTGAATATGTGTATGACCTAGCTAGACTTCTCTTTTTACTCAGGCTAGCTCAGGAATATTTGCACTGCACTAAAGTGGGAACATGCCTCAGCACTGTAGGCAAACTCTGCTTTGAAGCTGCTCCTCACTCTGTTCTTCCTGATCTCAGGAGATGGCAGAGTGGGTAGCTGGAGGGATGAATGTGCTGCACAGTCTGGGGATGAGTAGAGCAACCCAGGAACACCTTGCCAAAATGTCAGCACACAAGGAAGTCACATATGTGTATGTCAGTCTTAAAAAATTAACAAAGAACTCTTTCCGAAGGATCTGTCACAAAAACTCATGTTTTCCCAACTGACAAATTGTGCTCAAGCCTGCCAGTAGTGACGAGAACTAAAAGAAAATAACCATTATGTTTCATGGAACCTATATATCTGTATATCTATATGTGTCTGCTAATTCTGTGATATGTGAAAATTCCCCTTTCAGAAATTTTACAGATCCATTTGGACCTCAGCCAAAATCTGGTGACATTTCCCATGTCTTGGCAGAGGGGAGGCAGACACTTGAACTAATATTAGTTGCAATTTTAGATTTGTGTTTTAAGATTTTGTCTTGGGTTTTTATTTTCAATAATTAGTGTAATACTGGAAAGAGGATATGTAGGTGATTTTCTCTTGAAAGATTCTTTCAAGTTCATAGTCCTGACAGTGTAAAGTCAAGCTTGTATATAAAATGAGATATTCTAATTGCTCTAAATTTGTGGTTCTGAACACTGATAAAATCTGTTATTATTAACTTATAAAATCTGCCTCTTACTAACTTTAGGGGTTATTAGCTGTGGACTGAATATGTTATTTTTAAATTTTCTAAGATAAAGTAAAATATTTGCTCACTGTGGCTTTTGTTATTTAACACTTTCATATGTTTAGTTACTACTTGAAATGTTTTAATAGGGTTATGTTGGCATAATTGATTCTACTGTGAGTCTTTATTTTATGAGCTCAGTAATTCTATAAATAATGTTTTACATCAATGTTCTTTTTTTCCAGCCCGAATGCAATACTAAGATTAAGATTTAATCACTTTGCCACAGAATGTAGCTGGGACCATATGTATGTATATGATGGAGATTCAATATATGCACCTTTAATAGCTGTATTTAGGTGAGTGTATTTATTAATTTTTCAGTCCAAATAGCCATGTGTGGACGTTTTCAGTTATTTAGGAAAAAAGTAACATTAGAAGCTTTAATATGTTAACTAGCTTGCTTTCTTGTCTTAATATTGTGGGAACATATATGTAAAGTTGTATTAGAATGCATTCCAAATCATTACAGTTTTGGTTGGATAATCATAGCAGAAATCCATTATTTGGATACTTAACTGATGACATTGCATGGAATGTTAATGCTTATACACAGGCATTTTCCTGGAAAACCCTGCCTTACCTTGCAGAGATATGGACAATTTTTATACACATTTTATGATTCGCTTTTTAAAAAGAAGTTTTTAAATTATGAGTTATCTTGTTGAACTCCCTCTTTCCTTTTTTTTTTAATCCCAATTATGCCAAGACTGCTTAAAAACATTTTTCTCCTTCTCTCTTCCAGTGGTCTAATAGTCCCTGAAGTGCGTGGCAATGAAACTGTTCCTGAAGTGGTTACTACATCTGGTTATGCATTGCTACACTTTTTTAGTGATGCTGCTTATAACCTGACGGGATTTAACATTTTTTATTCGTGAGTATTTTTGTACACAGTTATTACCTTTGTTTTTTTCAATAGCATTAGAGTCATATTTAGTGGTAAGTGTCTGAAGCCAAGGGGCTGGGCTTGTAATAAATTAGGGTATGAGTTAGGGGAAAAAACTCCTTGAGACAGAGTATGGTTTTTTTGAGTGAAATCACATGGCCATTCCCAGAGTATGTTTTTCCTATGCCATATGGAACTAGAATGTATCCCCTCCAGTGTTTATCCAACACATATAGTTGTCATATGGACTAGAAGGGAGATTATATCCGCTGTCAGAAAAATTCCCTTCTCTTGAACTGGGATCAAAACAGATGTTTTTTCTTGCTGAATATACTATGGCTTTTAAAACCTTCCCTGCAATTCCAGTTGGATTTTTGTGCCAGCCACAAAGATTTTATTCCGTTTCTTTTCTTCATCTCTGGTATTTCCCCTCCTGTTTTCCATCTCAGTCTGTACTCTGCCTTCATAGATCTTATCTGCACTGTCTGTCTTCTAGTTTCTCTGATGGCAAAGTCTAGTCTGGTATAATGATTGCTTTTGTCCAGCCTCCTTTTCTGTGTCAGCAGCTCTAAAGATGCATCCAGCAAACCTGAGCCTTTTCCTTCCTACATACACCAATTGTTTGCAACTTCTGTCTCATTTGGGATGTGCATGTCCGACAATGCAACGTCTCTTCATATTGGATGCTTTCGTTCAAGAGGGAATTTCTTGGTCCTATTGGACCTGTTTCTTCATGTGAGTTTTTCCACGACTGAAGAAATACCTTTTCCTTTCTCTCAATGCCTTCAGATTCTCAAATACCAGTTACTGCAATGTGATGCCTAGCACTGCATTTCTTATGTAGAAATACATGTAATATTTTTGTCATATTCTTTATTAGTTTAAAATTCCGACGGTAAATTGTCTGTGGGAAGATTATTTCTGTAATTTGCAGCAGATTGCCCACCTTTGACCAGATAAATAGCTATGCAAATGTTTGGGAAACCTCACTACATATATTGCATTGGAAATGGCAGCCTAGAAGACTGGGTATTTTTAATTTTTGTCAGTTGACGTCAGTAAGATGCAATCACCTGGCAGACTTTCTGTTGTAATTAGATACATTTTTCAGTTATCCCTGAAGCTTTTATTACACTTTTTTTATTTGTCTTGGGAGCAAATGGCAATAAGACTTGGCATTCTTTAGAAATGAGTGTGTGTGCATTCTTTCATTACTTGGTAATGTGGTGCATGCTGCATATCATTACCTAATTTATTTTGTAGATTTAAAAGAAATGAAAAAACTTGCCAGTTTTTAATTCCATTACATATATAACTCATGAAATTCTATGAACTCTGTTCTTCTTTGTCTTTTATTGCAATGGATACTTTAAAAATACTTTTTAGATGAACCAACAGTAACACTTTTTATGATAAAGAAGTACCTACAATTACTTTTTATGGCTGCATTAACTTTGCTTCAGTCACTGGTCTATTGCACTCTGCTTCTGTTGCCCTCCTCCTTATTTTTTGACTTCATCTTGATGGGCCACTTGTATTCCTTTATTTTGAGGAAGACAGAAACACAAAATCTGTGACTAAAGTGCCATTCCAGTAGCAAGCAACTGTAATTACTCCAGAACAGTCTGAGTAAATTTTGTGTTCCTTGGAGTCAGGCACCTGGCTTCCAACTCTGCTGATCCAGTTTTTCTCATTTTGTTTGAATCTTTAATGAACCAGTTGGAGTGGGAAATGGTCTACTTTCCAACTAGTATCTTCTGATGGAAAACTTAACTCTTCACCTTCCTGCAGAGCGCTCTCCCTGTGAGGTTGGGGGAGAGGTTCCTTGCAGCTGTAGCATCCAGCTCTTAATGCCATCAATGGTTTTAATGCCATGTCTGTTACCAGGCAAAACCTTCAGGACATTTGGAATGATGGTCAGATGTGGAATTTTCTATTTTAGCAGTGTAACCGAATCAGTCTTTTGAGATCTGAGTTTCTAGAAGACAAAAATGTGTCTCCTGACTGTCCTTCCACAACTACATCTTGAACAATTCTTTGCTAACTTTTAACAGCTCTTTCTTCATTCAGTAAGAGCAAGGAAGACTGTGAACAGTATCCATCTCTCATATCTACAGGGAGTGGTCTGTATTATCATCAGAAGTTTATAGAAATACTTTATTCCGAGTTTCAATCCAACCCTTTACTGTGAGTCATCAAAAAAAGTTTCAAATCCTGTTTGGACTTCATTAGGCACATACTGCCTGAGTTCATGGAAACTCTTAGACTCACATACTTCTATGTCCTCCATCTCCCCTCATTCCAAGGGATTGCCTGCATTTCTGCAAACACTTAGCTTAATTTTGCACTACAGTTGCCTGTGATCTCAGTGTTTGGTAGGGTGTCTAACAGAAATGCAAACTCCCAGAACAGTCACAGACTTCTTTCAGCCTAAGCCCTCCTGTTTTTGCATCTTGGACTGCAGAGTTAAGGTGGCTCTTTTATGAAGGATTCAAAGCATGAAGTGCTACCTGTAAGTAGTTTCAGGATATTAGCCATCCTGTATTTTTCCTTACTTGTTTTTCCCTCTTTTATTCTCCCCGGGTGTTAGGCAAACTGTTTCTAGTATGGACCAAAGGTACTCAGGAAAACCCTTTAACTGTATGCCTGTGGTGGAGAGTTTAAGCTCAATTACTTCCAGTCTGGTTGTTTCTAGAGATAACAAGCATTTGAAGGGACTGAGTGCTTATGCTGGAACATAGGAGAAAAACTGGTAGTGATCTGTCCAGGCAGGGCCTGTCCTTGTGCTTAATGTCAATACTTGGTTGCAGTGCAAGGGATTTGTGATCCTGAGTGCATCACAGACTTTGTATGTGAGATTGGATCAACACCTTTTGAGCTCATTTGCCTGTAAAATTATCATTAAACTTGTGTTTTATCAGTACATAGATTTTTCAGGGTAAAACATACTTTATCTAACAAATACTGCTGGAGTACTGTCAGATGAAATCACCGTCAGCAGCTCATGGGTCATCATTTCCCTTATTTTACATATTTATTTCTTTTCAGAATTAATTCTTGCCCTAATAACTGCTCAGAACATGGCAAGTGCACAACCAGTGTGTCTGTACCGAGCCGGGTGTACTGTGAGTGTGACAAGTACTGGAAAGGAGAGGCCTGTGATATTCCCTATTGCAAAGCCAACTGTGGGAGTCCGGACCACGGCTACTGTGACCTGACAGGAGAGAAGCTCTGTGTTTGCAATGACAGCTGGCAAGGTAAGCTTTGCTTAGTTTACTGTCTAGGTAATTTGATTTTCTTCCCCCACTCCTTTTAATGTCACATCATTGCATCTTATTTTTAGTGTTTCCTGAAGAAAGTATCCACTGTCTGCTTTTTGTTGGGTATTATTTTTAGCAGCCTCTCAATGAAAAAAGAAGGTGAACTGCTTTGTTATAATGGTACAAGAGTGTCTGTGTGGGATAATGGATGTACTGTAAGCATGTGCTGCAGTTTTACTCCCAGTACCATAAATCATTGTTTCTCCTTACAGATAAATTATTTAAGATCCTAAATGTTTAATTCACTTACTATAATTATGCTAGATGCTTGTGGATTTTTGTTTTTATCGTTTACCACTTCTGTTACAAGTCTCAATTGGCTTAGCTTGCTATGCTCAGAAATTGCCATTCTCTTAACAGAAATATTAAAATCCCTCCAGATTACTTAGCTGATACGCTCTCTTCCCATGACTTCCTGACTCTGTTCTGTTTTATTGCTGTTTCTTTCGGCACGTCAAAGGAAATGACTTTTTAACTCCTATTAGCTGTCACACCTATTACTCCACAGTCATGAGATTTAATACATTTCCCTTCTTAATAATTAATGAGTTGGTCATTCAAAGGCAGTCAGTGCACCCACGGAAGGGAAGTGGTTTAGCAAGATGGTCATTGAATGGAAATAGTGTAGACTTATTACTGAGTCTTTTAAAACCTTCCAGAACTGTAGTACACAAAAAGATCTTGAAGGCTTAATCCGTGTCCAGAAGTTGTGAATAGAATTTGCAGCAAGAATATTGTCCTTCTATTTGTGCATGGATTCCTTGCAATGTCAGATCACTGAGTATGAAATGGGGAAATGTCACGAATTTTTGGAAATGCTTTTTAGCTATACCTTCAGATACAGTGCTATGAACTTAATTAGAAGTCTTGAGCACAAAATAAAATTAAAAATCTTGACAACCACTGCTCATACCTTCCTTTCACCTAGATTTCTGTACATATTAGCTTCTCACTTTCCTTCAGTGCATAGGATCATATAATTTGCTTTATTGTTCCTTGGATTTTGACAGAACCTACATAGATTTCAATTAATTTTTTTTTAAAAATTCTGTCACAGATGAGCTGGCTTGGATACATAATTGTTTTCCCTTACTAAATACCAAACTTTCCTTAAGCTCCCTGGGAGGCTACTTTCTTCTCTGTTCTATTTCTTGATGTATTTATACCTGTATTCTCTGTAGTTTCTATACTGATACAATCTGCTGTGCAGATTATTTGCAATGCTGGACTCATAAATTTTTCTCTTGCTGTCTGACAAGTTTTTCTTGTCTTTGGTAGTTCAAACCAAGTGGCTGAAGGGTCTTGATCTGTATGCTTTAGGAGAGCATTTTGTATTTCATTTTTTATTATTATTTTCTTTTTATCTTTTTTTGAGTAACTTTAGTGCCTGTATTAAAAAAAAAATCATGAAAGTGCATTGATTTGGATGTATAATAATTAGAACCCAGGATTCAGAACATAAATCCCAGAATTTCCTATTTTACTGCATGGAGTTTTTCTTTTAATATGGTGACATCTTGTGGTTATTTTTGAAGGAGCAGCTCTGAAGAACATTACGCATTTAAAACAAGTATTCTGAGAAAAGAGAACACTTTTGGGTATTATTTGGGATGGAATAACTTTTCTGAGTAAAAAGTAGGGTCCTTTGATTATTAGATATGTCTCATGGACTTTAATACAAGGATCTTGTAGATACTTGCAGCTGGCTGCTGGTTGTACAGATACAGAATAAAGCTTCAATAAAAACTTTTAGACTTTGAGGGCCAATAATTGACATAATTTTAATTTTTAACAGACATTGTATTTAGCAAAACATGCACTAGTTAAATGTATTGTTTTTTAAAATCAGAGCATTTTTAATAATGCTAGTAATCTTAAATATTTCTGAGGTGGTTGGTGTCATATAAGAACAAAATTTAGTATTTACAGAAAATCTGCTTAATTTAAAATACTCACCCAGCATAAGGGAAGCTGAACTTGTTCCTAAGGAGTATTTTATTTTCTTTGAGTTCTGTACCGTATTAACACTGCCCCATTCCTGGCTAATCTGTCTTGATATTATCTAACAGAATGTGCCGATGCCTGCTCATAAAAGGCTGTGGGTATAATTCAGGGAGGAAAAAAAATATGCTTTAAAACTACTGACTTGCTCTCTCTTTCTTTGTTAGGCACATATAAAAGAGAAATGGGGATGTGACTGAGACCAAAGTGGTGGCTCTTGCACAGTTTGACCTGTTTAAGAATTTTATAGAAAGGTGCTTTTGCTGAATATGTTTTCACAGCCAGATTATCTTTGATACCAGGAACACTGTGTCTTGGATTGTTTCAGGCTATAAAGGAGCAGATAGATTTCCAAACACCTGTGACAGGTGAAAAAATTCAGGATGACTGGATAGCAAACAGTTCCACATTTTTAAGAGAGTTAAGTGGATACCTTTGAAAATGCTGAAAACATTGCTAACTACTGGATGTAGACAGAAAAAGGAGTTGAAGGCCATCTTGAATTTAAGAGCAACTTTATTGATACTTTGATCATTGAACATCAGCACTGCAAGCAAAAGGGGAATCTATTAGGGAGGAATTACAGGATGTGTTTAAATTAGTTCTTAAGAGGATCAGTAGGGTACCTTCAAAGCAAATCTGATCCTTCCATTTTATTGTGTTTTAGATTTCATTGTGAGATGGTTTGGGAACAGAGGAAGGACATTCTGTTTAGAAGGAACTACACCAAAACTGGGTTCTAGGGTTGCACATAATGCACACCAGCCACAAACAGGCATTCAACCCTGCTCCAAAGTTAAAACACCAATAAAATTAGTTGGTTCTCCCTACAGATCTGCTCCTAGTAGGTAGAGATGTAGCAGAAGACCAGATTCTGAAGTTAAACTAATTAACTTCGAAATAAGTCCATTAGCAATTCAGGCAGCTTGAATTTTATAACATCTCTCTAGGGAGAAATGAGCCTTTCTGTATGGAGAAGAGTAAACAATGGAAGTGTAAAAGGAGCTACGACTACTGCAGTGTAAAATCAGTGTTTTGCTTGCTTGGCACTATGGCATTTACTCTAAGGTCATCTTGAGTATGGCCAGAGCGACTCTGTCAATGGCTGTCTATACTCAGGTTATCCTGAAAGGACTCATTGGAGTTGAGTTTGTTCCCCCTGCCTCAGTGGAAGGCTTTGATGTCAAACTCCTGTTTGCCTTGCCTTATTCCCCAACATGGAGGTTAGCAAAGCTGTGCTTCTGTGGTGCTGGTTTATTGAAACTGGTGGGGAAGGTTTGAGATGGGGCTGAGGCAGCCGTAGGTGAAATGCAGCACTGGAAAGATCTTCTGCCAAATGCCTGGAGATCTAAAATCACAGATTTTTGTCTGTTGTGCCTGGAGGTTCTTGAGCAGAAAGCACACAGGTCTATGTCTTCAGGGATGAGGACCTGTGATGTAACATTTGCTGTGGACAGACCTGTTTTTGGAAGGAAAAAGGAAGTAGAAGCAGGTTCTGCCTTGTGATAATACCCTCTTTGTCTCAATTTTACTTTTCAGGTTGTCGCCCGGCCAAGTGTCAATTCAGAAAGGAGAAACTGCAGTTTTACAGTCTGGGAAATGTCCACTTAAATATATGTGCATTTAAACTGTATATGCAAATAAAGACACATATTCAAGGGATTTTTTTTTCCCCCAATTTTAAGTTAAAATCTTATTTCTGTGTTCTGTATTTGTAGATTTTTTATGTTGGTCATAGAAATGAGAGTTGTCAAAGAAAAGTTGACATCTATAGAATTGGTAGGAAGGAATTGTCTTGTAATGAATGGTTATTTCATCTATACAGGAAATGTTCTTCAGATTTATCTTCAGCTGGAATTTAACAATTTGACAAGAGTCCTCAGAGGACTGTGCAATTTGTAAATAAAATATAGCTATCATAATTAGAAATTTAGTATCTGAAAATTGTGTGAGAAAAATCAAGTCTCCTTATTGCAAGAGAAAGATCACAGGTAAATGAAGAGCCAGCTCCAGTTTTAAATGTCTTTATGGTGTCATTTGACAATTAGTGAAAGCAAGTTTAGCAGAATTTATTTGATTTGTTTCACTAAATGGCTGCATTAAAGGGGTTGATAATGTTCTCTATGTCAAATTAGGATGAGATTTAGGAAGGGAGTCCCCTGCTATTTGTGAGTTTTAATGAAAAATGTAATCCATTTAGAATAAATCTATGACCTAAGTATTTATTTAAAATGCATGCACTTAAATGTAGTAAAATAGAGCATGCAAACACCTGATTAAAATAGTGATCCCAAGCAATACTGTCCTGAATACACGAAGGAGATAGTGCTGATCTCCCTGATAAGGTAAGATACTAAATTTACTTTATAGCACCTTCATTTAAGATTAGGAAGAAAGTGATTCATGCAGCTCAAAAGCTGTTAGGTTCATTTCAGCACCATATAGAGTTCTAGACCATAACTTGAGGAAAGAAATAATGAAACATATATTGTGATTCATAACAAAACAGTTGAAATCTCAATTTATCAATGTAGTTCATACGAAGATAGTCTGTAAGAAAATTGACATGAAAATGCCATGTATTTTATCTGAACCTCAGCATTTGATGACAGGAAATCATTGAAACTGAAGAGTGCAGTGCATATATAAGGAAACAGTAAGGACAGCTCAGCTGCTTCATCCTGAAATGTGAGTGGGTGAGCTGAACAAGTGTGGAAAGATACCAGTGCTCCTTAAAGGCTGATCTTGGGACTGATATTGTTACATAATTTTTGTAATCTACCTGTAATGCTGCTAATGAAATCTGGTAATACAAAGGTGGAAGCTACTTTAAATATGAAGGAGAACCAGAATATCCTGCAAAAAAGTCTGCACGTAATGTGTAGGATGTAATTACTTCAGTATAAATTGTAAATGAATACATTTAGAGACTGAGTATTAAGAATTTGTTCTACAATCTTGGATTGAAATGTGGAAAGGGACATGGGAGAAAACTTGCTTGTCTATCTCAATTAGAACATGAACTAATTAACATTATTAATTTTATATACTCTGTAAACTCTAAAGTGCCAAATGCACTGGTAGGTTGATCAGTCGCAGAAATTCCAGTTAAATAGATGAAAGCATCAGTAGTATGCTTCATGTCTTGTTACTACAGTTTTATGAATACAAATAGAAACGGACCCAGAGGGAGAACCATTAGGATGGACAGGGCTATGGAAGGCACTAAGGGAGCATGGTTTGTTTAAACCAGTAAAATGAAGGCTGGGAGGGAAGAGTGCTGCTGTTTATTAGCATCTCTCGGCTGTATAGACAGACCAGGTCTTTAAATACAGTGACAGCAACACAGGTAGAGGGAAAATTGGGGTAAGCTGGCCATCAGTACATCACTTGGGAATTGGAAGCAGGCTTTTGTCTTGGAGCCATGAAGTTTTCTCAAAGTTGTTAGCAGAGATACTGGAGCTTGGTACCTTGCTGCCATTAGGATGGAGTCTCAGAATTTCTAGTCCAATGGGTATTGTCAGCCACTCTCGATCTTAAAAGTCCCTGTTTCTTTTAGAGAGTGAGAAGCAAAACCTGGTTTTGTTTAAGATGACAAATCTCATGTGGCTAGAGGCTGTACTTGTTCTCAGTCATGAAAGACTAGGCAAGCTTTCCCTGCAATGTACTTCTAGTAGACCCTGCTGTTACATCTGGCCTTATCTTCTGTGCCAGCCTTGTTGATCTCGAGGTGGGATCTGGAGCGGAGCAGTTGAAGGTGCTGTGGAACAGTGCCCACCCATGGCAGGCCCTGCTGCCCCTCTGGCTCCCCTGCTCAGACGGACCCTGGGCATCCCCCACGGCCACATCGCCCTGGGATGATCCACTCTTCCTGCCTGAGGAGAAAAACAGGGCTGAATAACAGCACTCGGGTGGCATTTCAAGAACTCCATCAGCTTGTGGGCACTGTGATTTCTGTGTCCTTCCTGGAGGAGCCTGAGTCCCGGCACAGCTTGCTGCCCTGCTGCTTTAGCTGGACACCTTGCCAGGATCTCTCTGCCTGCCATTGAGTCTCATTTTCAGCAAGACTATTTGCAGGATGGGAGAAATGATTACATCCAGTATGGATACTGCAGAGCTGTGCAGGGGCAGTGTAGGGATGCATGGGTACACCTACTATAAGAAGGAATTAGAGAGCCATTCCAGCACAACTGGTCTGACTGTAGAACTGGTTTGAACCACTGAGTTGCAGTGGTTGAAAAATTATGTTAAAGTAATAATTTTCAACTTAAATGATCAGACAAACAAAACCAGAATAAACAACAAATGCTTTTGAAATCACTTTGATTAGATTGTATGAAGAGCACTGTGAAATTTATATTTAACACATCAATACTTCTGTTTTTTTCTCCTGGGCTCCCAAAGGAAAAGATTTGGTTTGAAGACAGCAGATGATGTTTAGTCATTAGGTGGAAATTGATCTTATGACTTAAACTACTGGATTGTTACTTTGGCTTTTCATGAAACTCCTCAATAAATAGAAATTAGATTCTTTCTCTTGTGTGGTGGGGATAAATAACTTTTTTAAACCTATAGAATTTTTTTCCTGCCTTAGAGGATAACGTAATTGACTTCCAGTTCAGGTTTATAAAGTTGTTTGCTGTTTTTAAAGCCTTTTCCACCCCCTCCAGTGGATTGACTGACACATTAGGAAGACAAGAAATAAATTCAATTTTAAATGAATGGAGAAAAATCATATTTGCATAAAACATAACAAAACATATTTTTCATTATCTTTGTTCTGCAGCTGTAGTGCTCTTTGTTGCATAGGAGGCACGCATTTAGTGAATGTGATGTTTCTGAAGAGAATATGTATTTTTGCTGAAATAATGGTGTATGCATTCAAGTAGGAAAATCTGTATATGATATTTAAAAGTCCTACATTTACCTTGCTTTTGTAAAGCAATAGCCATACAAAAGAATTTGCTTTTAAAATGATGTTTTGGTAGAGGCCAGTATTATTCTATTGTTTTGTATTTTTGCAGTTATATATTCCATTTTTGTACCGATTGATACATAACGCGGTAAGGCCTTGCCCGTGGCAGTGGGGTTGGAGCTGGGTGGTCTTTAAGGCTCCTTCCAGCCCAGGGCTTTCTATGACTCTGTGACACAGTGGTGTTTGTGCTTTCTCTCACCTTTCCTGTCGTTCGGTTCTGACGAAGCACTGAGGCTGGAAGAGGGCTGTCTGTGACATTCTTTCCATCACTGATCTGGTTACGATTTTTACAACCCTAAATTAGTACGAGGTGGTTTTCCTGTGTTGCTTTTACCGCGGTCGGTGCCGGGTATCTGTGTCTGGATGTGGCGCAGGGATTCTTGCCGTGCTCGCCGCTCGCCACCAGGGGTCGCTGCTGGCCGCCACATGCCCGTGCCCGAAGGCCCGCGGTGACAGCCGGCAGAGATGCGCCTGCTCCTTCTGACCTGCAGGCACCGCTTCCTTAATTTTAAGCTCTTCCCTGATCAAAGAATACTTAATCAATTGTTTATTTTAAGGCCCTTTTATATTCAAATTAAGTGTTTCCTCCAGTGATTTACCAAATCACGATTTTGCTGAGGTTACAACTCTGTTAGAATATCAATTATTAATGCTTAAGAAATAATATACTGAATTGTTCATACTCTCATTAGACCTCATTCAAATACCATTAATCTTTTCTGAGTAGAAGGTATAATGAACTATGGGAATTGAGTGTCTCCATCGTTTAGAGAATGGAAGGAAATTTGGATACAAGTGGACATCATTCTTCTGTAGTGTACTGGGAAAAGTTGACAGCTGGTTATGTACAGTTTGGGTGCCTGGTTGTTGTGTATAGGAAGGAACTGTAACAAGTTGCCCCCAAAATGACAATAAATGTTGGAAAAACAATCTCCCTGCGCTCCCATTCCCGCAAGACAAAGTTTTAAAATTATTATAAACTTGATGTACATTATTATTTAGCTTACGTAGTAAACTTCAGCAGCTCTCTCTTCTAAATTATGTCTGGTCTCTCCTTGACACATGTAAATCTTTGCATCTGGAGCACCCTTTGCCAGGAGAGTATTCTTGCCAAAGCCATCTGATACTTTCTGCCTGCAGAACTGTCTCCTCTTGTTTGCTTTGAACATGGCTTCTTCAAGCTGCATTTCATAAATCTCGGAAAGAGTGTGGACTCTTCATATCGACTCTCTCTTTGTCACTTATTTTATAGACATTTATCATTCGCTTCCAAATTTTGGTTTTTTTCCAAGTGAAAAAGTCAGTAGTTCAAAGGAATTCAGTGGTTTCTGTAATTGGAATATCCTTATTACCGTCCTGTAAACAATCTCCAGCACTAATCTCTTCTTTTTCAGTAGGACACAGTTTTCTGAGGTTACACAAACCACAGATTTATGCAGTGGGGTAACAGTATTCTCTATTCTGACATGATTCTTTATTTTGACCGTTGCTGAGTGGGGATGTAGTATTTTAATGAGCTATCCTGAGTTGATCCTAAAATGTACATTACTTAGTTTTCAATTTAACTATGTTGAATTTTGTGTATTGTTTTATTGTTCAGTCACATGCTCAGACAGGAATTCGTTCTGTGGTTCTTCAAAGGCGCTCCAGTATTTGCCTTTATCAGCAATATAAATAGAAATACAGTATAGTTTTTCTCCAGAGGTAACATACAGTGCTAAAAGTTTTAGACCTAAATGGTAGGTCATTTAAAAACGTGGTGATTTGTGCCTTCCTTTCAATTTGTGACTCACAGTCTGTTTCCTGAGAAGAATGTGGAAATGAATTGTTATTATTTGAGCTAATCTAATGCTTTCAATTAGATTGACATCCCCTGTTGTCAGTTTTTTCATTGAGCATCTGTTAAACATAAAAGTGTACACCATATTTTATCAGAATGAGCAATCCTGACATCTGTAATTAAGCCTCCCCTGTTTCTGCTTTATTGGCTTTAACATCCCCATCTAACAGATTGTACAAATTGCACATTTGTTTACAAAACAGGTCCAGATTGTTCTTTGAATGTCCCCTCCACGGAGTCTTACTGGATTCTGCCCAACGTGAAGCCCTTCAGCCCCTCTGTGGGCCGTGCTTCCCACAAGGCCGTCCTCCATGGGAAGTTCATGTGGGTGATTGGTGGCTACACCTTTAACTACAGCTCCTTCCAAATGGTGCTCAAGTAAGTGATTCCTCCTTTGTCATGCCCTTTCTGATGGGGCTTAAGGAAGACAGATCCTACTGGGGAGGGAGCTTATCTTCAAATTTGGTTGAAAGGTTTATATCTCTTTTAGGTTCTTCATTAATGGTCTTATTGTATGCTTGTAATTTTCTTATTTCACTTAAAGAAAGTGAAAATATGGGCAACATCAAACTGTGTGTGATATATTAATATGTACTTCAGTTTTGTAAAAAATTGCAAAACATAGAGGTTTGTGGTGATAAAACAGTGAAAGAACTTCACTGCTGATATTTTCACACAGTACATTTTGAAAGCCATGTGCATTATTGATGTTATTTTATGATTACAGGGCACTTGTATTTAGGGCTTGCACTTTGCCTGTTGGTGCCATGCCAGTAGGGTCAGGCAGGTCACCTGTATTCCACTTTTTTTTTATACTTATGGCAGTTTTTATGTGTGTATATTTGACCACCTATTGAAAACAAAGTTGAAGCAGCTATAAATAGTACCCAGGTGATTTGGATGGTAGCTTTATGTGTAGAGGCCCTAAATGTGGCAAATGCAAGTGTTAGGATATATTTATTAGCATATTATTAGCATGTTTATTTCTCCTGTTGTTGTCCACCTGTTGCTTTCTTCCACGTGTTTGCAATCATCCAAAACAAATCCCGTTATCTTTTGGATTTTTCTTTTCTACCTTTTTCATTTATTTTTTACCTCTCTTATCTAATGCTGTGCATTAATTAATTAATTAAAATATAATGGAAATTAAAATCAACCATATAGTTAAGAGAGTGCCCAACAATAAATCTTCAAAGTAGTGCAAAAGCGTGGGGCGTGAGCAGTTTATTGGCATGGGATTTTTTACGGACTGATAACAGAACAAGTCTTACGATTTTTGTTAATTACTCCTGTTTTCTGAGATTGTTGATGGGTCCCTTAAAGAGTTGTTCCTGTTCTGCGTGAGGAATGTTTAGTGCATTATCACAAGTTAGTGCAATGTTACAATAGTTCAAAGGATCGTGTTGCCCCCTAACAAATTGCCATGTCGAGTTAGAGTTAGTTTGAACATACAAACCCCTCTATTTCCTGTGAAGGTTGAAAATGTTTCCTTTTCTATTTCTCTTCTAGCTACAATTTGGAAAGCAGTATATGGAATGTAGTGCCTGTATCCAAAGGGCCACTCCAGAGATATGGACACACTCTTGCTTTGTATCAGGTTTGGACTCTTCAGTGTTCTGTATAATGAATTTCTATGCTTGTGCTGTTAGTGATCTTAATGACTCACCATGAACAGAGACTTTTGAGGATAATTTAATTTCTAAATATTTTGTATTAATGTTTTCTTCAGCACTTAGATGTATTGCATGTTTTTTGGAACAGAGATTGTGCAATAGTTCTCAGTCACTTTGCTGAGCATAAACCTTCTGAGCTAAAGCTGCCAGTAAAAGGCAGGGGTGTGTGTATGAGATATAATTGAGGTTGTGGGCAGTGCTCTTGCTCAGCAGGCACCATCCCCAGGGGCAGAGCTGATAGCTGGGAGCAGGGTTCTTTGGCTGCCCCATGGTGAGTGACGGCCCAGGTGTGGGGATGGTCAGGGAATCCAGCCAGGAGTGCAGGGAGGGCTCTGACATGTGCCAGAGGGGGCTGTCAGAGAGACAGGCTACAGAGGATGACAGACTTGTTAACTGTGGCACAGAAATACAGAATTTGTATCGCAAATTTTCATTTGTTTATATAAGGCACCCCCAGCAGGGAAGGACAAACAGGATTGTATCAGACCAGAGTGTTCATCTTGCCTAGTAACACCTCTTGAATAATGAGTAACAGTGAATGCCTAGGGAAGAATATAAGAAAAAACGACAGGAACTTACAGAAGCTTCCTCAGAATACTGTCCTACTTTGCAGCTGGGATTTCCTAAAATAGGATAATATTTTTGTGGAAAAATTATGAATCCATGTTGTTTGGGTTTTTTTCCCAATTTTTGGTCCATATATTTATTTTAACATTGATGTGGTTCTGTGCCTAAGAATTCCAGAATATTTTTGAAGAAATAAAACCTTTTCAGAAACTGGTACTAGCTGGTTTAATTTTAATAATCCATATTTCTTATTCTCCATTTATTCTCATACTACTCATGATTTTCTGCAAGACCATCACACCCTCTACCATTTCTTTTTCATACTGAAGATTCCCTGTGTTTTTAATAATCCTCTATAAGAAAGATATTTCATACCTTGGATAACATCGTGCCATTGCCTTTACCTCTTCTAATTCTGTTATATGCCTTCTGAGAAAGGAGAAATCAGTCTTTGGTGTGTTCTTACCTCAGAGATTGATGTCATAGGGAATTAAGGGTCTAATTTTTTCCTAATAATTCTTTAGGGTATTTTAGCTTTTTGAAAATCTTCTGTTTTCTTTGAACTGGTATTTTCCCAGAACTATTAATGTAGTGGTTTTAGTTGGCCTCCTCACACGGGGCGCCAATTCAGTGTAGTGGGTTGAGCATTTTGGCCTAACGCCAGTGCACCCACTAAACTTATTTACTCATTTTCTGTGAGATAAGGATTAGGAGAAATGCCAAGCAGGCTCAAAACCTTAAAAGGTATAAAGACAGTTTTATTAACAGAACTAAAAGGAAAATAATAAGAACCAGAATAAACTTTCAGACACTTCTCCCCCCCACCTCATTTTCTCTTTCCCACCAACAACGTAAAGAGACAAAACCTGAGACTTTCAATCAGTTTACCACCTCCAAAATAGTCTTTCTTCAGTTCACTCAGGGAGAGAAGTCTCTCCTGCCATGCCATGGAGACTCTTCCACAAGAAACAGTTCTCTTGCGGTTTTATATCACAGTGAATCAGCTGCCCGGAAAGGAAATCTGTTCGCAGTGTGAAAGTCCCTTCCCTCGACGTGCAGTTCTTCCTGCAGCTGCTTTCGAGGGCTCATCTCTGTCTACTGGGGTACTGTTTTAAGGATGAGCTGGTTCTGGTAGAAAAACAAAGGGGCTTCTCTTCTCTGTCTATGGAAGCAAGGTTTCTCCTACCCCTGGAGGAAGGGTTCTCTTTTCCTATCTCTGGGAGCAAAAATTCTCTTCTCCTATCCCTGGGGCAAGGATTTGCTTCTCTCTCATCTCTGTGGCAAGGTTCCCCATCTCTTTTGGTTTAAGTTTCTCATTAGATCACAGTTACTTCAACATCTACTTGCTTCAACGTGGGTACCTTTGCTCAGGCTGTAGTTAGAACGCTGCGTCCCCCCAATTGCGTTCATGAGTTAGAAGGAATAGTCTAATGTATCACAGTCCATCACCATGGCCTTACAAAAGAATTTCAGCTTAAAGCATCTCCTCTTTCTCCTCCCTCTGAGCCTTGGCTCCTTCTTCACTGACTTCGGGGTCTCCGTGTTGGTTTCTTCATGTGCCCTCACTCTTCCTCTTCCTCAAGAGAGGATTGATGTCTGCAAGTTTCATCTGTGCACTGAAAAAGTTAGTATTTCTCCTGGGCTCTGCTGTTGGTCACATGATCTTTGCTGGGCAGCCGCCAAAGCTGCTGCAGACTTTTCCCGGGGAGAGGGGAGGCAGGGGCTGCAGGATCTCAGCAGCCAGGCCAGGATTCAGCTGCGGCAGGATCTCAGCAGCCAGGCCAGGATTCAGCTGCGGCAGGATCTTGGCTGCACCTGGCCCAGCTGAGTGGGCCTTGCCAGGCCCGGCCCCGCGGAGCCGGCAGGACCTGACCGAGCGGGCCTGGCCCAGGCCAGCCCTGCCGGGCCATGTGGGCCCCCTGTTACCTGTTCAGTAGCCGAAAGCAAGAAAGAGATTCCCGGGCTTCTCCTTTCTTAAATGTGAATCACAGAGACGTACTCAGCTTCTTAAGTGGCTAAACAGAGTGTCCATCTTAGAACTAGCCAGCTGATTGGTTCTGTCATACCTGAAGGAAGCTATCGAGTTCCTTCCAGGGAAAAAAGTACTTTTCAACCGATGACAGTTACATTCCCAGGATCTCATTCTAGGCAATTCAAAACCCATCCCCATATGTTTATACTTAAAATTGTTTTTTACACATAGCATTTCTTCATCCTTATGCACATGAGCATTTATTTACTCTTAAATTGTTTCTTGTATTGCCCATGCAGTGTTAGGAGACTCTTCTGCAATTATTTGCTTTTGACCATTGTCTCAGCTATTTTGTATAACATAGTTTAGTCAAAAAGTATTGCTCTTTTTCCACTCATCCCCTTGCCAGCTTGTTTTTTTTAACATATTGAACAAGCAAATCCCAATTGCAGATGTCTATAGGACACCACTAATGACCTTTGTTCATTTATGAAGTGATTTTTTTTTTTTTTTTTTGCCCCAAACTTTACTTTATAGACTTAATTAGCCCTGTGTTGTCAGCTTTCCTTGTTCCAGAACATCTCAGTTCCTTTAGGGCATGAGGTATGTTATCAAGCATCTTTTGGAAATTTCAGGTAAATGTATCATCTGGACCTTTGATTTCTTCAGAAAAAGCCAATGCTTTATTTGCAAGATACAACTTCCCTTTCTGCTTCTCCCTTACCAGTCTTTTGTTGTGGACACATTTTTAAGCAGGTATTTACATAGTGCAGACAGGGGTTAGCTCTTTAATACCTTCAGTTATTTATTTATTTATTAATTTTTTTGTAACCTCATTTTATTGATATGGCTTTCACTTCTCAGAATATTCCTTCACACAGTCTGTTGACACCACAAAATCTCTAGTTAAAAGCATTGCTAATGCATTTGAAAAGTGATGTCTTACCTGCAAAATTTATATATAAAGTACTATCTCATTAAGGTGCTTCATGGCTTGCCTTTGTGTGAGTCTCTGTATTAATCTGCTGGAGTTTCTGAACCCTTGTTTTGAACTCTACTTTTTCTTCTAAGTCTCCGTTATCCTTCTGTTAAGTTAAACTTTATTTATTTTGTTATTTGTAACAGAAAGATTTTCTTTTTTTAAATAGGAAGCGTTTGTGTAATCTTAGCAAAACTGTCTTACAATGTCTTAGAATGTCTTCATATTTTCACTAGAGATTTTACCCTTTTAGTTGTGCATTTTAGTTTCTTTTATGTTTGGTATTCTTTTATAGAAGTGAGTGTTTCTTGTAAGTTAAGAGGAATTGAAGGCATGGGCTGATACTTTGTTTTGTTTTGTTTTCCTGGCACCTGTTGTTCTTACACAGATGTTGAATCTATGGGTGGCATGGTGAATATTGTAGAGGTGTTTTCAGTAGTAATATAAACTAGATTTTGTGCATGCCCTAGTATCAACTCCAAACTTGCTTTTCTTCCTGTCGTTTCCCTAATTCATTACTAATGTATTATCTGTTCTTTGAAAGGTCAGCTCTTTTTGACCAGTGACTTTGATTATTACAGTTCTTGTAAAATGTGGGCTTTTTAGTCAAGAAACATTTGAGTAATGTATCATTTAACAGTTCAGAATAAAGCCTTAAAATATAAATTAACCTTTTTATGTGATGGTGCTAATATTTTCTTGAGACATTCCATACTAAAGGGTAACCGTTTTAGAAGTCCTTTCACTAGCAAATATTAAATATGATAGACCTGTGTTAATGCAGACATCTCTTTGGATCTCAGTGAAGAAGTCCAGGTCATGTTAATAATAATGAAAGCTGCAAGCAAAGGTATAGTGAAGAAGCTATGGCTGTTGTCGAAGACATATGTTAATTAGCAATTAGGATTCACTAATAATGAACCTATGTGAAATAATGAACTACTATGCAGCTTGTACTAGTGATTGTCAATGTCAAAAGTTACATGGGCCAAAAAGAGCTGTCAAAGAAAGTCAAGGGGAAAAACTGCATCCTTCTGCAATAGCTTCTTACATTAACTTGTTAGGATAAAGCTCTGATATTTTTCCTTTCAGATCTTCAGTCTCTTGAAAAAAAGCCAGAAAAAAGAATTTAGAGTGAAGAGCAGTAGAACATAGTACCTCGAGGTGGCAGCTTTGAGCTGTGTTTTCAGCTCTCTGCTAGTAATTGTGCCATGTTTCCTTTATGATTGAGAGAAAAAAAATTATCCACAGAGAAGAAATTAGATTAAGTTTTTGACTTCAGCTCATGAGATTTCAAAGCCCAGTGCTAGGCTGGAGTGAGAGCACAGAGCCAGTGCTGCCCGATTGTGGTGCAAGGTAAATTGCAGCTGTGTGATTGACTCTGTGGAGAGTGAAGTAAGTTACTGTGCCCATTTCCCTCAGAAAGCTTCTTTGGTAAAAACTGAAGTACTGCTGTTCTTTATTCTGAAGAAAAAAAGATCAGAAGACTCCCACTGATGTATAGTTATAACAAATTCTTAAGACTTTTTAATGCATTTATAGAGGAGAGAGTATAAAAGTGCTCTTTCTTTTAGACCAGCTAAACTGTGGGATAGTGTTACCTTCAGTGCCTCCTCAGGCTGGTTGTTGGAAAGATGCTGTTAGCAAGTGGTTCTACTGAATCTCAGAAATTTTATGTAGTTTCTGGCACCTTGATACTGAAAATATCAATGTACTATGAAATAATTTATGTAAGAAATAGGCTTATAAAGAGACTGGAAGAAAGGTCTTGTGAGGTTTTTAGAGTAGGTATGTATAGCTTTGATAAACACGACTAGGTAGGGAATTGGAGTAAATTCCAATATACTGGATCTCTGGAATTAAGGAGAAAGGGAGTTGCCTGCAAGGTGTGTATGTGATCACTGCTGGGACTTTACTCAGTTAGTTTTTGGTAGGATCACCAAAATTGGTTGAATTTGGCCTTGTAATTGAACTGTTGGTGCTGGTCCCAAGAGAGTGGAAGGATGGCTGGGCTTTGAGGTTTGTTTCTTTTGAGACTGGCAGTAGAGATAAAGCAGGCAAGAGGATGTAGAGTAACCATAAAGTACACAGACCGTTTTATACATAGTCAAATTTAATTTAACTCATTTCAGTTTTATGAATGTTACTTCCACTTTTAAAACTTTATTAAGAAAGGGTAATTATTTTGATTCTTTTTACAAATTAATTGGTATCGATGTTGTCTGTATATATTCTCTGTTATTTTTATTAGTCTCATTAAAAGCTAGTGTTAACAAAGCAAAAAAGAGTAAAAACTTTTCCTACTTTAATATGAACAAGATAAAATCTTTCACCAGTTGGTTTATTGTTATTCTTTTAATGCTTATTTTTGTTTTCTGTTGTAATATAATTTGATTAGCACTAGGAATGTAAAAGTATTTTCAAACTATTCTGTTAGTAGCTATTGGTAGGTTGTACCAGCAATTTCCATAGTTTTATTGTTCTGTGACTTTGAATTACATCTAATGCACAACTTGCTCTCTAATTCTGATTTGCAGATCTCAAATGTGAGACGTAGGTGAGATGAGCTGCCATGCATGTTTTGCGTGTAGTCTTGTAGTCTAGAGAGCAGCCTGTTCACGGTTCCCTTCAATTTATTGACCTTAATTCGTCAAGAGATTGGCTCTTTACGTAGAAGTGTAATATTTTTCATTCTTTGTTTCAATGTTATATTCCAGTTGGTTTGAAAGTGAAGTCCATGTAAGGTCACCTTAATTAATACCTTTGACTAAAGCCAGCAACCATTGGAAAACTGCAAATAATGAATAGAGTGACAGCACTCTTGATTAGGTTGGCCTCCTGACATAGAATGTGGTGCAGTATTGTCTTGACCTTGAATTTGGTCCTGTTGGGAACTGAAGTTAAAATCGTCCTCTCATGTAACCTATTCAGGTTCTTATTCAGAGAGGATATAGTCCTACAATAAGCTAAGAATTAATAAGTCAGGCTTCATTGGGAAGAGTTAAGTGAAGACTGCTTTCCAGTCTGTCCGACCTGGTCTAATGGGAGGATTACTGGATCAAGTAGAAATGTAATTAATTTTTAATTTTGATATAACACATAAAATGTTCTTGATACTCTTAACCATATTAAAGGAGATAACAGTTTGGGGCAAGGAAGAAGAGGTATTAGACAGTCCTAAACCAGGTGGTACATGCTGAATGCAAAAAACAGGCTTTTGGTGGGTGAATTATTGCCAGATGACATTTTGTGACATTTTGCTTGGGAGAAAAAAAAAATTGAGTATTTCTTTAATGACGTACCAATTTGACTAAACTTCTAGAAATTTCAGGTAAAAGTATAGTGAATAAAAATCCTAATAAATGTTAGAATCCTGTTAGTTTACATAAAGTTAATTTTAATAACCAAGGTGTGGATACGGTCTAGAGGAGGAGAAAAAAGATTTATGATCTTGTTTCTAGAAAATAGAGAATGAATATTCATGTGGTTTGTGAGTAGCATTTCTTTAGCCAATTCTTCAGGAACAGTTTAGATTTATATAAGAGTTAAGAAAACACATTTCTGAGAGATAAACTTTTCTGTGTAGCCATGATATAGTTAAGAAATACAAAATAAAAATTATGTGGTTATTTTAATGTGATTAACTTCCTTCCAATTCATTAGAAATGGATTATAAATTACCCCTTTGTTGCATTTCTTTACACTTTTTTTAGTGGTATCTAAGTAATCTACTTATTACCAGGTAAGATTCTTTTGGAATGCAGGCAGGATTTGCATAAGAGTATGTCATTCCAAGGTACAGCCTGAGCAGCTAAGCATTGTTCCTTTAGGAAAAAAGAAAAAACGTGAAGCCTTAGGAATAAAAATATGATAAGTTTTAGAAGTTTTCTATTACTGCATTTATATGAAATATAAAATCAATATTAACACTGAGATAAGGTGTAAGAAAGAGAACATGTCCAAAGTCAATGGAACAAATGATTTTGGCTGTCTGTTCAGGATTCAGTGTGAAGTGTGTACAAGGGTTGCTCTGCTCTGCTGTACAGTCTGTTGCTTGGGACTTAACAGACAAGTGAGTGCTTCTGGTCTTTCGGTGATCTTTTAAAAATCCCTCTTGTTCTGTTTGATTTTTCCTCACTGTAAAGTGCTCCTCTGTCAAGCTTTGAGCAACTTCTTCCAGTCTTGACCATTCTCAATGAGAAATGTTTATTCTTATATTTAAGTCGAATTTCTTGCAATCCAAATTGTGCCCATCATGTCTGGTTTGTTTGCTGGATTACCTTGGGAAGAGTCTGGCTCCCTCTTTAACCTCTCCCACCAGGCATTTAATTTTATTCAAATTATTCGGTTATTTAACAAACATCTTCTTCAAAGATGATGGTATCAATAAGATGAAGAAATTAAGAAGAATTTTACTGCTGTAAATTGTATTCATTCTTCCAACATTTAAATTGTGACAGTTTACTTTCTCTCTTATATTTGAGTTATTTTCTTGGTCTTATTTTGTCCAGTCAAAAATGTCTAGGTCAATCATTACTCTGAAGAGAAATCCTGGATCAAACGAATGTTTTCTTCTTCTCTTGAGAAATGTGATTTAACTATTTTGTTCAAATCCTGGCTTTGGTCTTATCATTCCTGCCTTCTGCTGCCATCCTCTTTGCCCAATATGCACACTCAAATATTTACAGATCATACACCTTTTGTCATCTTTCTTTATCATCATGGTTCATCAAAATTTTCCACTGAAGTAGTTTTTTTCAGGGAAAAAAATGTGATTTGAGAAAGTGGAAACATTTATTGGAAAGTTTTGATTCCGTTGAAGCAAAGAGGAGCTACACTATCTGTTTTGTTGGCTTGGACCTGAGCACCTGCTGAGAAGCCAACTGATGTGATCTGTAGGTGGGAATGTCATGATTGAGTGAGCTGTCGACCTGCTCTGTTTACAGGAAGAAATTTCTCATTTTTCTGGAATTCCCTACTGAGCAGGACCTCTGAAGTTCTATAAACAATGTACTTTTCCATACTTCAATTTGCATGAAGTAATAGTTATATGGAATTTTGATTTAAAAGCCACAAGGTCTTTCGAGGTTCCTGTAACTTCATAGAGAATGTTACTCATATGACATAATATATCTAATATGATCAAGGCTGATTTATTGAGTAAATGCTCGACTTTATTATCTCACACTGTAATTGAAGGTGTTGGTTTTGATACCTAGTATCAGAACTTTAAAATATGAATGTGTTGGAGGCCTTGTATCTTCTTGGTGATTATCTACCTGTGTTGTTCTCTCTCCCATGAAAAAATTTGCTTCTTGTCCTTCTCTCTCCTCTAGACTGAGGGCAGTTTTTAAGATCTTTAGTTTAGGCCAGATTCTTCACACTGTTTTTGCACTAATTTCATGAAGACTCTTAATTTTATATTTTTTGTTGCCTTTTAAAAGAAATATATTATTTTACTTTGCAGTCCTGCTTGGTTTGCTATCTTATAAACAAATATCTACTATGCTTAATTCAAGTAAAGGTCAGCAGTGTTTGTGTACTAGCACACTTTAAACTCTGTGTCTTTTGTGTTGTGTCTTCCAGAAAGCTTCACCTTTAGTATATCCCTTGATTTATATTTAGTGTATAAGTAATTTATAAAGGCAGTATAAAGTTTATAAAGGGATTCCTTCTTTTCTGTCACAATTTTTATGCTGCATAGGACCATTTGCACTCCTATCATTCCTACAATCCCTTCCTCTTAAGGATTTTCAAATAAATGTCCATCTTTATGTGCTTAGGAGGTTGGGTTTTGCCCTGTCTAAGTATGCATGTGACATTTTTGAATTTCAATTCAGTATTTCTTCCACTGACTTTGGTCTCTCAGCCTGTTTTTCTCCATGTTCAGCTGATCATCACTTACCTTCAAAGCATTTTTCACCAGCACTATGAGCTTCTTAATCTCAGAAATAGCCCTTAGCAAAGCTTAGTTAAATCTGTTTTTGTGGCTGATAAAGCAGTTGTCATGACCTTCTTGTCTTTTTCTCTGTGAATATTCTTGTATACAGGATCTGCTGTGTCACCTAAGATTGCCCCTCACAGAACTGTTCTTTTATCTGAACTTTGAATCATTTAAGCAGAACTGTGAGGAGGACTTTGCTATTGTCAGCTGTCTGGGAAATAATTTCAAAGTTCATGCAGTTCTTAAGGTCACCTTTTTTTTTTTAAAGTGTCTTTCCTCACTGTCAAAAATATTTTTGTTTCAAATGCTGTTGTACAGCCTGTGCAGCTCCATAATTAGCTCTCTCTTTATGCCATAGTCAGTTATCAGCATTTGAAAACAAGTAGTTCACAATTTTAGTGATGCTGATTTGACTTTGGAGATCTGTGTGGTATTGTAAGGAACGAGCCATATAGGATTCTTTCAAGAAGAATATTTGTTCAAGCCGTTCCTTTGGATCAGTGCACATCCTTCTTCAGTTTTTGTGGGTCTTTACCAAGCTGTTTGAAATGTTTTATCTCCTAGGAAAAGAATGGGTTCAGATACATATCTCTCTAATCCTACTCTAAAGTCCTTCTGTGAACATCTTTTGTTCGAACACCACCAGCAGCACAGAGTATCCCTGCATAGGAATGATTTAAATTCCAAACTGATAAATGTCCACCTGCCTCAAATGAAAAAAATAGTTGAAAATTTTGCAGAAATTTCAGGTGTACTGTTGAAGATCTATCAGACAGTTTGGTCAGTCACTTGCTGACTAGTCTCTCTGGGTAATGAGGAGTCTTTTCTCACTGTTCTGGACTCTGTTTCTTACCATAGGCCACAGCCATGGGGACAGCATTATAACCCTCTAAAGCCTTTGTTTGCTGGACTGAAAAGACTTGTCATTCTACTGATCACCTATATTTGCCATACCTGCCCATTCATAAAGAATCAAGAGCTCATCTTTCCTGATGTGTACCATGATAATAACCTGAAATTTACATTTCTATGTAGATCCATCAGCTCCTTGTACAATGTCTGCATTTTCTGTGTGATTGATGCAGAAACTTCTTGGGTAGTTTCCTTATCTTCCAGCCTCTTTTTCTGAATATTTCATGCCAAGTCAAACTTTGCCAAATGTACTAAACCTGCAGCTTTCTTCTTCTTTAATTTTTTAATTTTTTTTTTTTTTAGATTTAAACCTGGTAAGGCTGAGTTTAGGGTAAGCCCCAGAATATTACATTGCAGAATGCAGAAGACAGCTGCCAGCTGTATAGCATGCAAATGGAATGCAGAGTGTATGGGGTGGTTATGTCCTAACAAGGACTGAATATCAATCTCAGAACCCTAGGAAGTATTTTCTACCCGGTATAAATTGTGCTTGAGCAAGTCTGTGAAGCCAACAATCTGGAATTTGTTCTGTGACTTTGCATACCTTGGCTTGCAAATCCAGATGAAGCGAAATTCAGTAGGATTTGCTTTCAGTCAATATTTAAGTAAATCACTCATTACTTATCAGAACAGATGGCACTGCTGTTTGAGGTGTGTGGTTCATGATGGCTGGAATATCTGTTTTGCATTCCTTCAAAATAACTCAAAGTACTCTCCTACGGGACTTGATTTTAGTAAATGTGCTTAATTGGAGCCAACAACATGCTGGGCTGCATCAAAAGCAGCGCGACCAGCAGGCTGAGGGAGCTGATTCGTGAGTCCCACTGGAGCCCTGTGGACACCCAGAATAAGAAGCACTGCTGGAGCAAGTTCTGAGGGGGGCCACCGAGGTGATCTGATGTCTGAAGCACCTCTCCAAGAAGACAGGCTGGAGGAGTTGGGGTTGTTCAGCCTGGAGAAGAGAAGGCTCTGGGGACACCTTATAGCACCTTCCCCTACCTAAAGGGGCTACAGGACCTGGAGCGTGATGTTTTACAAGGGCATGGAGTGGTAGGACAAGGGGAAATGGCTTCCAACTGTGTGAGGGCCGTTTTGGTTTAGGTACTGGTAAGAAATTATTCAGTGTGAGAGTGGTGAGGCTCTGGCACAGGGTGCCCTGAGAAGCTGTGGCTGCCTCATCCCTGGAAGCATCCAAGGTGTGAGGTTGGATGGGGCTTGGAGCAACCTGGGATAGTGGAAGGTGCCCCTGCTCATGGTGGTGGGGGTGGAACAAGATGACCTTTAAGGACTTTCCAACCCAGATCATTCTGTGATTCCATACACACAGTGTCCCTTGTCTTTGGGTTCTGGTGACTGAATTTTCTCAGAACTTAAATTTCTTTGCTAGTAGTAGAGAATGTGCTCTCCTGTGCACGTGCTGAATGAAATCCCTATAGACTGAGTGTGTGGAAAATCACATTTTAATTCTGTGAACTGTTCCTTAAGAAAACAATATAATATCCTTTCTGTTTAGCTTTTCTAAAATAGAATGCTGCAGTATGGATTAGAAGAGCCATGTAATTAAAGGTTTTCTGGTTGAAATAATCTCTTTGAGATTCATTTTGGTGTCATTTTCATGGCTAGGTTTATTTTTCAGAGAAATAGACTCCTTATCATTGTTGGTTTAGTTTAAGTATCATTGTCTGGGATTAGTGTCTGATATTGAGCTGGTTAATGTAAGATTAAATGTGAAGATTTAAATCAGATTGCTCAGTTATGAAATATTGCTCAGCAGAGCAGTATGCAGTTCAGATGTTATCTTTCTGTAATCCATTATTTGCTTTCTCCTCTCTCCCTTCCCATTTTTACAGGAAGATATCTACATGTATGGAGGCAAAATTGAAACAAATAATGGCAATGTCACTGATGAACTGTGGGTTTTCAACATACCCAGTCAAAGCTGGAGTACCAGAATTCCTGCAGTCCTTGTTCATGGCCAGCAGTATGCTGTGGAGGGTCATTCAGCACACATAGTGGAGCTGGACAGCAGAGATGTGGTTATGATTGTAATTTTTGGATATTCTTCCATATATGGTTATACAAGCATTGTGCAAGAATACTACATCAGTAAGTCACTTCCTAATCATTTTGATTACATACTGATACAAAAAGTGCTATTTTTTTAAAGTGAATATCACTCCTGTTTTCAGAGAGAAAAATATGTCTTTTTCAAAAGAAATAAATCCTCACATTTTTTCCTTCACGTTATATACATCAGATTTCTTGTTAAGCAATAGCATTTCACGTGTTTGGAGCACCATGACTTTTTCCATTTTTGTACATGGTTGTGGTACCCTAAAGGGGATAAAAATTGAAACCGGAAATTCCACACCATGGTAATTGTGATGAAACAGTTTTTTAACACAGACTTACTGTTTTTACCACAGAGTAGGAGAGCAAAACCAACAATAATTTAGTTATTTTAAAGGTTCTTTAATGTTGGGGTATTATTTTCATTCTGTTGTATTCTTTTTAATTGTAATAACTTAGTTCATCATTATATATAGGGTTCTGTCTAAAACATATCCATGTTACTGTTAGAGGTAATAATTGAAAATGAACTCTAATTTTCTGTAAGTAACCTACCATGTCTCTCTGGGTTTCCCCTTGTGAACTGCAAGCTGTTCTTAGGGGTGATTTTAAATACTAAAATTAAATGAAACAAGAGAAATCTTTTTATCATATACACGGTACATTCAAGATATTATTTCAGTGGAATAATACTGAAAATCTACACCTGATAAATTCTTAGGAATATTTATATGCCTACTAATTAAATTTATAGTCTTCTACTTTTTTAAAATTCTTTTTTTCTGTGAGTTTATCTGAGTCAGCTATTTGTGCAATTGCAGAAGGCATAATACAAAATTTCAAACTAATGCCTACGTGTTGAACAATAAAAATTGTTTTTAATTTCTCCATTTAACTTGTTTTTTCATGTATGCATACTTATGTAAACACTGTTTGAGCAGATTTATAGGTTGGGGAAATCCCTTCAGAACTCAGATGGTTCTTATGCTCTCTGGCCTTATCTCTGATGGCAGTGTCAAAATTATATAACAATGTTGAAAAAGGATAAAAGTGAATTGCAATAAGAGGAAGAGCACTATAATGTGCTTTATTCACTCTGAAAAATTCCAATTTAACTGCATAAAACCTACTATAAAACTCTGGTCTTAGAATGATGTTTCACAACAGTGTTCAAACATTTGTTAAGCATTAAAGGCCATTTTTTGGAAAAACTTAATTTCAGAAAGTTGGGAGTTTTTTTGACCCGTCAGAGATTTTTTTTTTCTGTGAAGAAAACAGTATGTTGTTCTAGCTTTCTGCGTGCTCACTCAGTGTAATGTCTGTTGGAACTTTAAATTATTTCCTTCTTCTGTTGGAACTTTAAGTTATTGCTTCTTTATATGCTGCTAATTTAATATAGAGTAGAAGTACCAATTTTATTCTCACCTATTATTGTTGTTAGTTTAATTAGGAAGAAGGGAACACAATTTGTAGTGTAAAATTTTCTGCCTGGCTGATTTTATTGATGGACTTATGTTTGAAATGGACAGCTTGTTCCTATTTAATTTTTTTTTTTTTTTAATGTTACAGCTACATTTGTGGAGGATTAATAAAACAGAGTGTAGCTAAGGATATATAACACAAACAAACAAAGAAAAAACCCCAAACCTTCCCTACCATGGTGATAAACTTGGAGTAAGAGAAAGCACTTCTCTGTCAGTTATGTGTCAATTACTCTCAAGATTTAATGTCTCCTTTTTGAGATTATATTTTTATCATATTCTAGTGAGAAATGTAGTCTAGCACAGGAAATATGCTTCACTTGCATCAAGTACTAAGGAAACTTGTAACAATATAGGGTATTACTGTGGAAACCCATTGACTTAGTGAGTCTCCTGATGAAGGATTGAGTATTGGGGCTCACAGCGCATTGCAGAACGTGGGGTACCTGAACCATTGCTACCACAGAGAATTCTCATGTTTCATTTCACCTCACTGCATCTCCCTCCCTTCATTCCCCTCTAAGTTAAAGGAATTTTGTGGTAAATTTTCATGAATTCTGTGTTGGCTGTGGCATTTATCTACAGTTTTGCAGCTGTAGGAACACATTTTTAACCATAAAATTCCAGCCGATGGTTTGAATTTTTTGGAATACTTTACCAGTTCAGAATCCAAACTTAAGACATAAGAAGTGAGAAGTATTCCTGTAAACTCACCTGAATAGGAAAGGAAATGTCTTAAAAATAAGGGCTTCTGATGCTATAGACAGAAATGTAAGAACCTAATTTCTTCTTTTTCTGCTTGCTTTAAAAACATACTACCTCAGCATTTCAAATTGTGCTGCTTTATTGTTTCTACATGTTATCAGTCATAGTTTTTAATCCTAATGAAGGCTGCTTTTCAAGAGTTTACTACATGCCTACTGAAAGAAAGAGACAGAGGCAGCTTATCCTTTGGTTCATATGAACTGAAACCTCTAGCATCCAGTTCTTTGATGAACTTGGTACATGGAATTCTGGTGCTAAAGCCTTCTTTAGTTGCTGTGAGCATGATTTCCATGGAGTCTGGGTTAAAAAAAATCTGAACAGGTTTTAAATAATTGTGGAAATTGCTGGTTTTTCATGTAGGTATGTAGTTCTTGTTAGTAAAACAATCAAAGATGTACCTAGTCTAAAAATGTCTCTGGCATTGTTGGATTAGGGGAAAAAGTAATTTCTGTCAAAGTAAAATAAATTCTGGAATAATTGGACAGGGTTTGCAGGCAGATTTTCACCATGCAAAGGCATGTGAATTTATTTCTGCTCCAAAAGTATGGTGGTTGCTGCAGGAACAGAAGAGCTTCCTGTTGTCCTTTCTTGCTGTGCCCAGACTTACGACTTCTGAGGAGCCAATAAATCCTGATATGGGAATTATGTGAATGATTTTACTAACTTGAACCATAAAGCTTTTCTGGGTTACTCCTCAGGGAAATTTATTTCCCTTTAGGTTAGCAATACCTTATAAACCTTCTAAGAATCTCAATGTGAGTCTCAAGGTGAATATAATGATGGTGTTTTGTTTTAACTGAGGTTTATAAAGGCTCCTTATATATTAAGAGACTTCTGAATAAGTCTTCTGTGATTTCATTATATTTCTTTTACAAGATAGAGATTTCTTTGGATTAACAGAATATCACTGTTTTTTAGACTGATTTTTTTAATGGTTTAAGAAGGAGGTTATAGAGTGCTTTTGATAAATGTCAAAAGAAATGGCCCCATGATGTACCATGCCTCCTCTTTTTTGTTAAAGTTAGCATAAGCTTCCTGGTTGCTTGAAAAATTTTGAAGTTTGTCTCTGTGATGAAATGAAGATGGCACACCAAGGTGCTTCTTGGACATTTTGTTCTTTTTACCTCATCTGTCTGAAGATTGTATTATGATAAGGACAGATCAGGCCAATGTATCTTCCTTATTTTTACATTGTGTACCAGACTTGCAATTTAAATCTGAAAAAAGAAAAATTTAAAAAATCCTATTTCCTTATTTCTGGCTTGTTTGTTCATGAAGCTCTTTCTGCATTTGGCTTTTTAAGCTGCTGAGAATGCAGTTTCACATGACTAATGGTCAGTCAAGTGTTTCTTATGATCTCATCATAGAGGGGGATCAATGAGTATGAGAAGTGTTATGTAAACACCTTCTTGAAAAAAAAAGGTGAAAATTCATATCAATAAGCTTCTTCAAAAAGTCAGATCATATGCATAGTAATGTCTTTAATTTAGACAGGATTGTATTTTTGTCTGAATGATGCAATATTCAAGATGCTGAAGCGTGAATGATACCAAAACTGAACATACATATTTCAGTGTTTGAAATTCAAGCAATTCAACTAAATTTTAGAATGGGAAATAGAAGGAGCTACTGTAACACTGGCATTGACTTTTATTTTAGAAAGATGTTGCTAGTCTGCTTTTCTAGAATTTAGGTAGCTATTCATAGCACATGGGGTTTTTTTTATTCAAGAAGGAGCAGGTTTTCATGTTTCTCCCCAAGTCATGTAAAGTGATGCAATATGCAGTGTTACTCTGACAGTGTTCTTAGTGCTGCACAGAATCATAGACCCATTTAGGTTGGAAGGGACCTCAGAATCATCAAATATGACCATTGCTACATAAACCATAATGCTCCATAAATGCTACATGAACCAGTCAGATATAAATACAAAATATTCTATTATGCATATTATCAACAGCATTGTGCCGATTTATGTGGAGAAATAGTTCTTTTTCCCTGAAAAGCATATATGCCAATCTTTAGGACTGATCATGGAATAAATAAATGAAGATACTGTTGGTAATAGAAAGGTGTATCTGCAGGCTGACTCCTCACCAACCTTCTTACAGAAATTGTATCAAGTAAATCTGTTTTTTTATCAAAGTATTATGTATGTAATACACAGTATTATTGGTACAAATCTGATATTTGTGTTCAGAATTTCACTTCTTAATAGCTTGATAATATCCAATGTGGGGATTGAAGTAAAATACTTCTTACATTACACTACCCATAAATAATGTAAATATTCAGTGTCAGCTCTATATAGTGTATTACACAAATACCAGCATTCATACACACAAAAATCATCACAATTCTTTCTTAGAATCTATACTTTATAACTTGCCACTTGTTACTGAAAGAAATGTGACTTATAGAGGCAGTGCCTGGAAACTATTTAAGCAATGTATGATAGCAAAAGTAATAAATGAAAATCATGAGCCTCTTCATGAGAAGAAAAAAAGAGCTAATCTAAGATACCTACATAATATCAGATAAAAATTGGAATGGAATTTAACCTAACTTTCAGAGGAAGCAACATGTATGGTGTTGTGTGCTAGCCTTGGATAAATAACTTTATAATGGCAGCCAAGTGAGGGTAAGAACTGGGAGACTGCTCCATTTTGAATGTCCTTGTCCAGACTCTGTTCTTCTGACATAATCTCTGAGAGGCTGGAATTG
>WEKY01045945.1:0-39075 GCA_013390045.1 Picathartes gymnocephalus | reverse complement strand
CCTTAAGTTTCAGTTTATGAAGTGTTCAGTCTCTGTCCTTTTGTTCCACGTTTGACAGTTGCTGAGGTGTCTGGATACCCTAGATATGTATAGAGAGTTATTGACAGGGCATCTCTATAAAAGCCAAAACCTGAAATCCTGGGAACATGGCAGCTGTTCCTGTGCTCTCTCCTAGTGGTGGTCAGAGTTCTGCGTTGTTTGGATCTGGGGGAGAAGTGCAATAATCCATATGTTTATGCTAATGATACACTCCACAATATTTCTTTTGTTACAATCTGGATTTCAGTTTATTATTATGGATTAAATAGTATGCAAATTCAATTGCTTATGAAAGACAATATTGCATGTGAAGTATTAAGTTGCTTCTAGGGTATTCAGACAAAGCTTAAAAACATTCTCCTTTTTGGAAAAAGAATTCAAAATTATCTCATGAGATTTAATTTAGTTCCACTTGTAATCAAACGTTGCTTTTATTTTGTAATAAAATGAATTGTTTATTCATAAATTGTTTGCTTGTAAAGTAAATTGCTTCACCTCTAGTCTTTGCTGTTAACAAAATGTAGTATAAATATCTGTAATTTTTTTTTTTCCAGTATGAACACATCTATTTTTGCAGTTCTCCCTCTTTCTGGAGTTACAAATGGATTATCAATGTGCCATCACAAAGAAAATGTAAAGCAGTGCCTGTGAAAGATTAAGTTTTATGCGTTCCTGAGCACTTAAGTTATAAATGTAGTTTTGGTGCAATCTGTAACAGCAATTACCTCCATATTGCTGTGCTATTAGAAGAGCAAAGCCATAATAATATAATGCACTAATTGCTCATTTTAATGGCAAAGCTTAAGGTTGTTGATTTCTTTCTATTGCTTGGGGAGTTGCTGTTATGTGTATAGACTGTTGTAGATGTTAGTTCTATAGTTTAAATTCAATTCATGCTGTTTTGAACATTCTTGCCATTGTGTTTTCCTGAGAGTAAGGAGATTTTTATTATCTGATTAAAGAAAAATATTTATGCAGTGTGGAAAGACTCAGAAAATAAGTTTTCTGCTAGTACATAACTTTCATGATGTTTTAGTTCTTTATGTTCAGTGTTTAGTCGTCCAGAGTCATAAATGAGAACCAGACAGAAGTTATAATGGTGTCCATGTGTTGTGAGCCAGTGTAACTTCTTTTCCCAAAGAGAAATGAACTTAGTAATTATTAGAAATATGTAAAGAGGCAATAGAAGCTGGCATTGGATTCTACGTAGCACATAAGGCTGCACTGCAGTGTTGCAGAGTGTGATTGAGCAGAATAAATACATTGGCATGTCAAATCTATTTAAATAGTTTGAAATTTAGAAATGATTTGATAAATGTAAGCATAAAGTAGGTGGTTTCATATACCTTCTCTTAAAACAAGGCTCCGAATGCAGTAAGAGGTTGTCAGTAAATCAGGCTGCCCGTGCCAAAATACAAATGTGATCCTGGAGGTGAAGTATGGAACATTGGTTGCCCCTTTTTTAGAGACTGTCCTAACCATTTTTGCCTCCTATTTTTAACAATACTATTTTTTTCTATTATTTTTTTCCTCTGTTCAGTCATATTTTGGTAAGCCTAATCTTAGTTAATTTTTTTAAACCAAAATTATGTTCAAGTGTTTTACTGATAGGTCAATATTGATCAGAAATTATTTGGTTGTTTATTGTTTGTTATTTGCTTTTTTTTTTTCCCTATAAAATCATACTGGGAAACCTTCCATTAGTGTGTGAATACTCTTGCAGCATTGGGAGCTTTCCTATGAAATGTCCTGGTCATCCTCTCTGATATCAGAAATGCAGTGTTGCCAGTAGGTTGTAGATGAGATGTGTTGAGGTCTGACCTGTTGGAGTGAGGGCTCTGGAGAGCAATACCCTGTGCAAAGTTCAAGTGGGGATTTTCTCTGCCAGCATCAGATGGATTGCTTCAAATCCCCTGCATTTCTGGGGTGGAGGAGGATGAACCTTTTTATTTTAATGTTATAATGTGGTACAGCTTGTTCTTAAAGCAGAAGCTTTAGTAATAGAAAGAAAAAACCCTTTATTTCTCCTTGTACTTTTCAGTGGCTAAAAATTCTGCTAATCAGTTTGGAATGAATAATATTGTTTCTGGATCTGCTTAGTAACTGGTTCTATTAAAAGCAAAATGTGCTTCCATGTGCTATGTGCTGTGCCTGGTTACAGATACAACTGATTCTATATCTGCCACTTTCTGTCTGTATAGTGCCTTGAGGGCATAGCATTTTATGGAGGAAAGTATTTTATTCTTTACTACGCAAGGCTTACCATCATTATTAGACTTAATATAATACACACAACACACACAATGCTGTAATATTGATAAATCATGTTGTAAATCATATTGCATTTGCCATTTGTCATTCTTTTTATTGGAATGGTACAGGGAAGTCTGGAAATTTGGGTACTTAGAGGTGTTCAAAAGAAGTTTGAAGATGGCAGGCAGGGATGAATTCTATTTGATTCTTTACTGAAAAACACCAGGAATCAGTTGGCTAACTATCTGTATTTTGTATTAATCAACTGTACAGAGAAACTCACATCAGGAAAAAATGAAAGCTGAACGAAAGTATTGCAATTGCACAGTGCTCTGCTCAGTGTTCAGTAGTCATTGAGAAGACTAGGAGGAGATAAGAGGGGAGGCTATTTGTAATAAGCTTCCCTCCCTCTTTTTTCTTGTAGTCTATTTGAAAAGACCTGCCAGTTTGAAAAATAGCATCAGTAAGAAAGGAATTATATCTCCAGCCCTCAGGGGTTCCTCATCTGAAAACCAGCCTTTATTATGGTTTTATGGTCTTCCCTTGGTGTTAAATCCCACTTCTTCTAAAATAAATTTCTAAGTACAGGAAAGAGTATATATTTATATTCATAATATATATGTTTGTAAAGTAAGAAAATTAATGTCAACGCTTCCCAAGATTGGATGACAATTTAGTGTGAGTTTTGAAATCAGATGGAAATTTAGTGTGGGTTTCCTAAATTGTTTCCTTTACCATCAAAGGCATACGAGCTCACGCATGTTGTCTGTTAATGTGCAGTGACTCAACAGTAGCAAGAACTTGATTTTAAAGTATAACAGTGAGATTTTGCTGGTCAATTGTAGTGTTAAAATGCTTGCTTTTTATAATTTTTAGAATGGAAGTATTTTCTTGAATTAGAATTTGAATTAATGATTGGACTGTTGATCCCTTATTTCTAATAAATAATTTTGCTCTTGGTCTGAATTTCTTTCACGAGTCAGACAACCTGGAGGCATCAAATGCCGGTGTTATGGATGAATATAGGTAATACACAACTTCTGTATTTAATACTACTCCCAGCTTCATCAGAAACTTATGATCATAAGTAGGTAATTGGTGTACTAATGCTGCAATCTCTTTGGTTGATACCGTTTCAGGAACATCTCTCGGGCATGTACATACTGTCACCACTCTATTTAAGTAGAGAAAAATAAGAAAAGAACAATTGTGAAAGAGGAAGTGTATTAAAAATTCCATAGTGTTATGATAATATAAGGTTAACAATGATAGTGACAGAAGGTAGAAGTTGAGAAAGAAGTAAGAATTTTGGGATGTGTTGCTCCCATAAGACAATGAATTAAACTTGCTATACTTTCTTTCCCAGAACATGCTACCCAGACTTTGCCAGGCCCAGAGCCGGCACCATTCCGTGCTTGTCTTCAGGGCAAAGTCCTTCTGTGATCTTAACAGTGTTTGAGGCAGTTGTGATCTTTAAGTCTCTTACAGGAGGAAAAATGATTTTTTGGGTTTTGAGGATTTTTAAAATTATTTTTTACCTTTTAAATATTTTTTGAAATATGTTGTCTGATGGTGATATTTCTTTATTTTTTAATCATATCCATAACTTGTATAAATTATCCCAAATTTTAATATTAAGTACATCTACCTTATTTAGATATGACTGTCATTGGAATCGTACAGATAAACGAATTCAACACTCTTATGTAAAACCTCTCTTGCATTAGGACTCTGGAAACAGGTTTCAGATGTGTTCCCAACAGTCTTGCTGTCTGCCAGCAACCTTTTGTAATTGTGGATCTCTTTAGGACACTTCTGTTTCCTTGTGTTACTAACTCTCGCTCTGCAGCTTCTGCAGGCAATACCCTATCCACTTCTCTGTATTATGGAGAGTGTGCTGAGCAAATAGGTTTGGGTTTTTTTTTTGTCTCAGTGTCCAAGCTGATAGCTTTACCTCTGGCTTAAAATGAAATGTCTGTATATATAAATAAAGCCATGCTTTTATTTGGAATAATTTGGAGAGGCCTCTTTCCCTTCAACTCCTTTTCAACTTTGGATGTAATTCTTATCTTGGTGTGTATAGCAGATTTTTTTTTTTTTAAATGAGAAAACTTTTATATTAAGGTTACAGTTTTCCTGAAAGTTTGCCTTACCTATCTCTAAAACCTGTTATGATGACAAATTCTAGGAATGTTTTCTTTGCTCTGTAGAAAGTACTTTCCCTACTCCACTTTATAGGGATTTCCTTGTAGATGTTCCCTATTTCTAGTACTGTGGGATTTGAATATTTGAAGTCAGTGAAGTTTAAGTATGAAATAATGAAGAAAGGACTAATTGTTCCAAAGAACTAAACCCCTAGTCAGGAAAGAAAAATGAAACCACACCAAAACCACATTTGTGTACAGCAGTTTGAAAAGAAATGTGTTTGAATAATTAATTTGATGTGGAAATACTGATACAACATTCTTCTCAAATATGTGGAAAGTAATTAGTAGCATACTTAAATCAAGATAGCAAAAATCAGACAATAATGAGATGGGTTGCACAGCTGGAGGAGTGATAGTTTATCTTAAAAAACGTAAGAAAAGAACTAAGTTCAGTGTTGTAGATATTCCATGAAATATTTATAAATTGAAATACTTCAGCTAATTTGAGAGTGTGTAAACATGAGGGCAGTATTACCGATCCCTTGATAACAACGATGGCAGTGCTTGTTGCTGTGGGTGTTGAGACTGGCTGTGAAAGCAGACAACTGTATGTGTAATAAAGTGACTCTTCCATCAATGTCCTGTGCTCTTGATAAATGTCAGGATAGATCAGTGCTGCTGTCAGGTTCTTGGAGCATCTACTCACAAATGCATCTAAAATGAGTAACCTGTTGATTTACCCTTGAGCAGTTAAGACATAGTTCACACGTGTTTTGCTGAAAACTTTTCAAATTATTTGATATATAGTTGGTTTTTTGTCTTTCAGCTTGTGATGAATGGAAGATTTTACCAAAACCTAATCTGCATCGAGATGTCAACAGATTTGGTCACACTGCTGTTGTCAGTAATGGGTAAATGAAGTGTCTCTTAAATTTTCCTTGGCATTTGTCAGAAGGACAAACTGTAGCAGAAATCACACTTAAGTGAAGCATGGTTCAATAACATAGAACTGGTGTAATTTACTGAAAGGGAAAGTAGTGCTCATCAGGTAATCAGTACAGGTGTAATCCTCAATCTGCCAGGCTGTGGGATCTCTTCAGTGACATTTTAGGTGAATGTTCCAGTGTACTGAGTTGTTTTCTCAGTATTGTGAGCTACACTGAATTTGATGTTTGCTACCAACTATAACCCTCACTTAGGTGTGATGAGAGAAATCTTTTTGCAGTCTGCTATAATTCTTCATTCTTCTACAATCATAAAATAACCATGTAACTAAAATTTGCTGGGGAAAAAGGGAGATTTTGACTATACTGATGCAGTAATCATCTTTAACCACTTGAAGGAGGAAAAGCCTGCCAGCAACTACGTGATATTAAATTGGAGAAGTTGTAGAAAACAATAGTCAGGTATAAAGAAATGTTTATTGTTTGCTTGTCTCAGGTTTCCTTTTGCTGGTTGCAAACTGGCCTAGTATCTGAAGTTGCAGTACTATAGATCATTGAACTTCTACATTATTCATCACATTCAGTACTTAAGTATTTGTGGGCAACTTGCAGATGCTGTACGTAAGGATCCTGTATAGGTCAGAAATGAGGTAATGAGTAATACTACAAATAGGAGGGTGACTGCTTTTAACAAAAATAGCACTAAATTTTAAGTATGTACACAGAGCACTTGACATTAATCAATGAACAGATTTATTTGTTAAGACAAAATTGCTTGGAATTAATGAATTCAGCAACTGATAGTTTTTCATTATGATTTTTGTGTTTTATGACATCTAAGTCATGTCTGATACTTTGAGGACTGTCACTTTCAATGAATTACATTCAAAATGCCTTTTTTTTTTTTTTTTTAAATTTTTTTTAAGAACTTAGTGGTATTTTTGGTAGGGTTTTTCGTACCAAAGAAGTGCAATACAAGATTCTCTCCAGATTTCTGCTATTGCTAACTGTGATTAGTTCTGTTTTAAGAGTATATCATACAACCGATATACAGCTTTTCCATTACTATGTTTTACCTGAGGCTGTTAGTTTTAAATGAGAAGGGTGAGGACTCAGGTTTAGTCTTTTGGTTCCTGTGTCAGCAGCTACTGCACCTGGAAGTGTTACCAAAAAGAAATATCCTTCCTGCCAATTGTTGCTGCCTGTCTTTGAAATCTTCTTGAGAAAAATGTTCTTGTTTTCTGCAGGCCAGTATTTCATGCTCTGTTCTCAATATCTAAGTGCAAAAATGAGTTCTTTCTTCCAAAGCTCTTCAATCTTCTTTCCAGAAGTTTGGGATATTCCACCCCATAATACATATAGCACAGGAAGCTTTCAGCAATTTTTTTTGTTGCTCTAAACTTCCATGAAGAAATAAACTGAAAAAATAATCAATAAAGGAACCACTGATAGGGTCTTTATTAGAGAAAGAATAAGATTTTTTTTCATAATACTATGTGGGTTTTTAATTGTATATCAAGACGGATAAGAAATCAAGAAAATGTGTCTACAATAACAGTTGAATTTCCTTGCTTTTTCCTAATAGGTCCATGTATATATTTGGGGGTTTTTCAAGTGTTCTATTGAATGACATCCTCGTGTACAAGCCTCCCAACTGTGAAGCATTCAGAGATGAAGAGCTGTGCAAAAATGCCCGCCCAGGAATAAGATGTCTGTGGAACAAGAAACATTGTGAATCTTGGGAATCTGGACATGCTAATAACATCCTTAGAGCAAAATGTCCCAAGAAAACAGGTAAGTGAATTCTAGTCAGGTTTGTAATGCAACGTAGGAGATGGGGGTGGGCAACCCCCAAAGAAGTAACCATGTGGAAGTGGTGACTGGAATGATAAGACTGTTCCTCTCTGAGAATACCCAGTGCAAGAGATGTATAGACTATTTTTTTAAAAAATAATTCAGTTGTGGAATCCTTTTGTATTTTACATGCAGGGAAGTAGATGCAAAAGAGCACAAGTTTAAGGTGCTAAGGGAGAGCAGAACTGTAGTCAGAGCACAAATGGGTACTGCAAGTGATTCCTGGTGTTATGGGCATATGGCACTCTCGTACCTGTATGTACCTGTAAGAGAGGAAGGCATCACTGCTTTGAGTAGATTACCTATGAAACAGGAGCACTTGTACAGAAGAATATAGTACAGGCACAACTGGAACAAAACCTGAGGCAAACAAGCCCTTTGCAGTGTGTCAGATGGGTTCAAGTTTGTCATATGAATTTTTCTGTGGCACTGTGATAGCTGTATTGTTTGAAACAGCAATTTACTGTTATGAATAACTGTTCCAACCTATTCCAAAGTATTTTGGCTTGTCACAAATAAATTGCTTGTGAAAGTGTTGTTCTTATATGTCATATGAACAGAATATTTATCCCTGCTACATGCACCTACTATTTTTTTCTATGCATCTTTCCTTTCAGCACAGTGTAAAATTGCTTCCCAAACTTTGGCTGTGTGTACAAACTGCCATACAATTAAACTGCCAGTCTGTGTTTAATGTTTGTGGAAAAGTTACTAGCACTGCTATTAATCATCACTTCAAGACATTTTATTTTTCTGATAGCTTTTACTTGTTTCTGGACTGGCTATAAAGTTGCAAACTCAGAAAAAAAGGTGCATGATATAACAAGAACATTATCCAGGTACAGTTTTCTGGAAAATGGCTTTTGTGCAGTTTCAGAACTTTAGAGATCTACAATCTAAAAAGTTTCATCTATATATAAAACAAAAAATCTTGTGGCATTAAATTCAAAAGTAATACAGATGAAAGTGGATCTTATAAAAAGCTGATCATAGCAACCTGTGTTTATAAAAGCCAAACAAAACAAAGTACGGACAGGCTGAAGGAAAATAAAAATTTAGAGCAGTTTCTGAAGTACAGGAGCTGCAGTGGAAATAAAGTACAACTCAACTTGGAAGAGATGGGCTGTGTAGAATTCCAGTTCTGAAGAAGTGTGAACAGTAGTGTTTCACTGTTGTCAAACTCTTCCAGTTTCAGGTGGTAATTTTTTGCCAAAAGCCAATTTTTCATATATTCTTTTATATTACTTGACTCAATTGTTACCTGGTTAAGGGTATCATCTGAGAAACTGCTGATGGTCAATATTAAAGGATAAGCAGAAATTTTAGTGGTTTTCAACAGATCGATTCTTGGATGGCAAGACTTCCTGGCAAGAGAATCATTTAAACTTGCATGAACCTGAAACTAAAGGAGCCAAACCAAACAGGAATTAAACCCAGTAATCAGTGTAGGAGATGGTACAAATTCTCCTATTTTGCACCGTGGGGATTTTTAAAACTTTTGCCTCCTTTAAACAGAAGTCCTAATTTGTGTCCTAAATGATTTTATATAACCCAAATTTTAGTACAAGTCCCGTTATTAAGGATATAACATTGATTCTTTCTCAAATACTTTTTGGAGATAAGAGAACTGTAACTTACCAATCATTATTTGGTCTATAAATTCATTCACAAAGATTTAAAAGGTCCATGTGTTGCTCTTATCTGTCTTAGATTTTATTTACTACTTTTATCTTGCATAACTATCTAATATTTTTATCCGACTCCTGCATTTGAATATAATCTTTCTTCTGTGTTGAAAGAGTGAAGAAAAAATAGTTGAAATTTTTTTTCATGCTCCTAATTTTTGCATTGTGCTAGGACATCTTGCATGCTGTAAATCACTGAATATTCCTTTAGTTGCTACGAGACTTATGAACCTTCAAATATAGTTGTTACTAAAGGAAATTTTAAAGGAGCAAATCCTATTAACTGAATAGAATTAATTTCCTACCGTAACTTATACTCTTATGAATGGCTAGAGTCCAAATGAAGGATGTAACAGAAAAAGCTCTGAGGAGGTGTTTAAAATGTGGCATTTTTCTCTTTCTGTGGGACCTTTCTGTTTGATTTGTGTGGCAGCTGCTGCTGACGACAGATGTTACCGGTACGCGGATTGCGCCAGCTGCACCGCCAACACCAACGGCTGCCAGTGGTGCGATGACAAGAAGTGCATTTCAGCAAACAGTAACTGTAGCATGGTGAGTCCTGAACATCTGAGTATGTCATCAGTACTGTTCTTCTTCTAGGTTTAGTAGACTAGTAGTTGCTTGTTTTCAACACAAACAAACTTGTCTGCCAGGCTTTTGAAGTAAAAATGTTGGACTACAACAAAAAAATCTAGTTCAGGGTAAAAAAAGTATTCTTCAGGGTTGTGTTGCCTACTATGTATTTCTTAAGACAAATACTATTATCCCATAATTAGTGATATTTGAAAATTCACAGAGTCATTATTAATTTGGATTTTGTGCATATGTGGTGTACAGCAGACCAGCAGAAACAATGGTTTTTGGTTTTTTCCCTTGCAAACAGGACCAAGCCAGTCTCATTAGTCATGGTCTTCTGATCATTGATCAGCATAGAAATGGTTTTCATTGTCATGGAGTCACTTGTCGTCTCATTAAAGGAATATGAGCTTCTGTAACCATGAGGTCCACTGGCTTGTGATGATTTGGTTCTGATCTTTTTAAGTACAAGCAATCAGACCACGAAGATTCATACAAGTTTATAGTTTTCTCTTTTTAATATTGCTTAGTACCATGTTTTGTACTTTGTGTTGTTGTTCACCAGCTGCTGCATTTCTTGCTTGTTCATTTGATTTTTGACAAGCTTATAATAGTATTTTAGCTTTATAAATTTTGCCTCCTTACACTTTCCAGCTATCCACAGACACCTGGCTGTACTTGAGTTCAAAATCCTTTCTCTACACATTTCCATTAATAAAAGTATCTTGCTCTCTGGCTTGAACCTGAGGCAAATCAATCTTCTTCTCTGGACAAATTAAGGTGTGAGTTGAATTGACTGTGACTCAAGTCTTGCTCATTCAGAGTGAGCACAGCCAGCTCTAATCACTGGCATTTATAGCTAGTCACTACTAATAAAAGCAATGCAGACACAAATTCATCAGTAGCCATGTTATAAGTCTGTCAGAGGGATTTCACATTCCAGGCACTAATGGTTGGTTTCCTTTGTGATCTTCAAGGGCCCTTCTTTTCCTGACACATTATTCTTATTAGGTGCTAATTTTCTAACCGTGGTTTTCAGCTCTTGAACAAGGAATAGTTGCTAAGGAGCAGAGCATCTTCATTCCTAATAAATGATCCCTAATAAATGTGGAGCACTAGGTATTTTAGCACAAGCTTCTTGGTTCAGTGTCCTCCTTTGACAACCTTTCATGACTCAGATTGTCAGCCTAATTAGCAAACGATGCACCAGTCTGCTCTATATCATTTTCTGTCTTTTATTCAGAGTTTGAAGTGGGTATCAAAGGCTGTTAGTATAGTTACTGAAGAATGGGACAGCAAAAATTCATCAAAATGATTTCTGGAAAGAGGTGCTGTCATAAGTGGAAGGTGGCTATTGCAAAATTAGTCTCTTGGCTGTGAGATGATGGAGGCAGTATTTTGTAGCTTTGATATAAACCCACCAGAACAGCATCAACAGAATGACACCATGTGGAAAACCAGAATGGATCAGACTGATTATCCATTTTCATACACTGGTACTTCTGGACTAAGCCCACAAACAAAACTGTTGTGACAGCACTGTGATGGTAATATGGGATAACAAGCTATAGACTTAGGAACATGACAAGGAGCCTTTGCAGCTGTACAAAGGCCTTGATTTGTGACTTAGATCATAGAACTCCAGATGAGACAGACAAATAATGTTTTAGAATCTGTTGATGTTGCCTCATGGAAATTGGCCAGTTTACTAAAGATATGCTATCAACCAGTTTGGCATTGGCCTCGTGGTCACAGATGTCTGCAAAGCAGTGGCTACTCTGCTGATTGGAAGGCCTGTAAAATATGAGCATTTCCCAGAAATAACTCTAGTTGGACTGATGGATGTAATGAGTAGTCCTAATGTATTGGTGATGCACATACACCCTCTGATGTAAGCCAGCACATTAACAGGACACCAAATTCTACTGCTGTGGAGACTCATGGGTCATCAAAGTATAGATCATATATATCATACTCATATCTGATGTCATTGCAAGCAGAGACTTGCAATGCCTGGTCAATCTGGATCTGCTTAATTTGTTTATGAAACTGTATTCACTCTCTATGTCTGCACATAAAATACTTTATCTTGCATCCTATGAAAATAATACTCCCTCACTGCTGATCACATTGTGCAGAAAATTGACTGTATTTATATTTTGTAATGGAAACAAGTCTTTACCAAAAGTAGGGAAAAAAAAAAGAAAATAAAAAAAGGCTTTGTGGGAGAGATTAATTTCATTTTAGATTGCTGCACCTTTACAAGATGTCATTTCTCATGAAGTAGTACCATGGAAGCGTCAGCTCCTCTGTGAAAGCAAAATCTTTTTGTGCTTTACCAAGTAAAATGGTAAATTGCTGGAGAGGGCTGACCAATTGCAACAAAATGCAGTTTTCTTTACTGAGGAAGACCAGAGAGACATTGAATTTTAGAGTAAAAAAGTTTACTTTGTCAATTTTGTTCAATTTTTGAAGAGATAAAAAGAATTGATAAAGTGGCTGTAAAGAGAGCCTTAGTATGTTGAGGCACAGCTGAATTGTTTTATTTCTACCTCCACTCAGTATTGAATTTTTGAAAAGGTCCTTGCCTTCAGAAGCTCCAAGGGGAGCATGTTCCTACAACAGGGACATGTTTCCTCTCTGACTGAGACCAGCCATGCTCTTACTGCCAGGAGCAGTCTCTGAATTTCTTGTGTGTTGGTCTCCACATGTGCAGTACAATAAAACCTCAGCTGATGACAGTTACCTAAACACAGCCCAGGTTGGTGTGTGATTTAAAAGTGTTCTTTATCTGAGTGTGGCAACATAAAGCAAACATTGTCAAACTCATGAAGGGGATGATAAAGAGCATTTTGCTGAGGAAATGGGATACTGGAGGAGACTTCAAAGAGACACGTAGTCCTACATTATTAAATATTTTTTACACAGTTCCTTAAAGACAAAAATCCGTGGTGGTGGTGGTGTTGTTGTTGTTGTTGTTGTAATGTTTGCATTGCTTCCAGGAAGCTCCTTCTTTCACAATGGGAGTTCTTGGATGATACACTAATATCAATACTAGTAATCATGGCAATCTTCCTACATTTGAAGAATTCAAAGAATAGTCAAGAGGAAATGTATAAAGTAGTGGAAAGAAATATGAATAAAATCAAATTTATCTTGGAGGAAAAAAAGAAAATTTATAACTAAGAAGTACCCAGTAGAAAGTTTTGGGAGTAGCTTCAGGGAAATAATAGCAAATCTATAAACTAATAATTTACATTTACACTAGGCAAACTAGACAAGGTTATACTGTTAACCTGAAAAATCCAGGAGGAGGAGAGAGGTATATAATTTAATAACAATTTCTGAAATTCCAAGATAAACTACTGTAGTATTTTCATTCTCCAGTAAATATTCAGAAAATCACTGCTGTTCATGAGTCCATCTGTATACTACCGTATCAGGATCAGTGCTTAAAAAGATCTAAGTAAATCAGACATGAGGGAGGCTTTATACATAACATGATTTACTCATGCTTTGGTGTGTAAACATTATAAATATCCTACAGCAAAATAGAACTTCTGTAACAGATGGACTGTCATCTTTCTGAATTTCACTGGGTTTGGTAGTTTAAGTTATAACCTTAATATTGTGTTAATATGAATTACCTTTTGGATTCACATCTACATTGAACTAATGAGATTTTCAGGCAAGCAGTGTTTAAATTGGATTTAAGGGAAATAAATGCTGGGAATAAGGGAATACAACAAAGAACATTATTATAGAACAGCCACTAGTACTTTGAATTTTATTTTAAACATTAAATAACCAGCACACAACAAGCTTCATGATTAGAAAGTAATAGAACAAATATCTTGGCTTAGGTGGAAAATTGTAATCTGTATGTAATACCACTGAAGAGTATATAATTTAAAAAAAAATCTGAATGCTTAAGGGTATGTCAAAATGAAGTGTTAAAACTGAGTATGAGTTGAGCTACTGCAAATGAGCAGATGGTGGCTACTTGTGCTCTAAAATTCACTTTAAAGCATCTCTCAGGCAGTTTTGTGAATATGCTTCATGACCGAGTGAAACTAAATGTGGGTTTGTACCAAGGAGTTTTTTTGTGCTTTACTGTTGGTATTCGTTTTTTGGCCTAGACAGACAGTCTTACTGCTGGCATTGCCTTTGGCTCTGTTTCATGTTGTGGTGTAGATGCCTGCCCCTAGACCTGCTTCTCTGGTCCTTTCTGCTTCACAGTAGCCTTTCCTATAGAACAGAGGAAAGTCAGGACCTCTTATAATAAACTTATTGGTAGGCATCTGATCTAATAAAGGCAAAAATTAAAATAAAATAAAGTCCCTCAACAGCAGTGTTCTTCAGCAGGAATGAATCTGGTTCTGTGTGAGATTGAGAATTCACTTTCACAAATGCATTATTTCAGGACTTAAAAAAAAATAGAAATAAAAGGAGACAGCTTTTCTCCCCCCTGCCCTATCACTGTCCATATTTCAATACCAACCACTGTATAGCTTATTGTTATGCAGTCCCCTTATAAGTTGTTTAATCATACTCCAGGAGACTATTAGAAAGGAAAGCAACAAATATGGTCAATAAATCATGCATTTGCTATCCAAGTGCAATCCACTTTTGCCGCCATGTATTAATTTAATCTTTTTTTGTTAAGGAGAGACAAGACTTGGTAGGGTTTGACAAGAGGGACTCCCAGAAGTCCCTTCCAATCTCAACCACTCTGTGTTTCTGCGAGTTTAAAGCTGTCTTGCATTAGGACTTACTTTTAATTATTACCTTGAAATTAAGTTGGGAGAGAGAGCCCTATAGGTGAGCTGATGAATTGGCTGAGGATTTAGGGCAGTTCATTAAATAAGGTATCGATACAATGTCTTAATTAAAAGTACTGCGCGGAGGGAAGAAATATTTGTATTCAAAATGCCTAAGTTGGAAGACCTCAGTTTTCAGGAAAAAAACAAACACCGACCAAACCCAATAAAAGCCCCCAGGTAATAATTCCTTCAGTGTTTTCTGCTTTTCTGGTATACTAAGGTACCAAACGAATAAAGTTATCCCCTGTTTTATGTTGTGTGTGGAGCATATTCTTGTACCTTCAATCAGTTGTATGTAATCATTTTGCATCTTGTGCCATTTTATGTTCTGTTGGACTATTTTGCTTGCTTCAAACTGCGTAGGATGAAATAATTTAGTGAGAGTATATCCCTTAACTATCTGACAAATAGATGTTTAGTTTAGGTGTTTAAGCTCTTCCTGCTCTCCGTACAGGGAATTGACCTCTTCAGTTCGACACTCATAGTTGTGTAGAAAAGTGGAGTGATTTGTGCTCTAGAGATGCTTTCTGGATCTAGTAAAGGATTCTAGATAAGGAGCTTAAATTCAGCCTAGTTTTCAAGTGACCACGACTTTCTTGGAGGGATCTACCTGTGCTGTATTTCAGTTTTTTGACTTCTGTTTTTTTTAATGGATTTATGCTTGAGATGCTGCTTTGTTTAATTTTTACAGTCAGTTAAAAACTACACGAAATGTCACGTGAGGAATGAGCAGATCTGCAATAAACTGACGAGCTGCAAGAGCTGCTCCCTGCACCTGAACTGCCAGTGGGACCAGCGGCAGCAGGAGTGCCAGGCACTGCCGGGTAAGGGGACACTGCTGCTCACAGCTGCTTTCAAAACGGAGCAAATCTCCTCTGTCCTTGCCAGAGAATGTTCGTTCAGTGAGCAGACACTGATTTGTTTTGTTATTTATTTTGTGCTCGCTCCTCTTGCCTGTCTGTGCCTGTCCAGGTGAACCCAGATGTGATTACACCTCTGATTGGGGTATCAGTGCTGCTTTTAATTGTGTTAGGGGAGATAATGACATTAGTGAAGGCATAATGATATGTACCTCTGCACAAGCCAGTGATGGGCTCTGGCCTGTGGGGAGCACGGAGTGCAGAGCTGAAAGGCCATCCTGGGGGTTTTACTGTTACATGTGCACTGACACTGGTACTTTTGCTAGCTGGGGTTTTACCTTAAAAGTTATAATTTGATTATTCTTCAATTTTCCTGTGCAGATAAGGCCCAAGATCTAGTTTCTTGGTTGTCTAATGTTGGTACTGCTATGAAAGCAGTGATTATTAAAATGCAAATATGAAATATTCTCAGAAGGTGACTGTTAAACATTCTGAAATAGTATTTATTCTGTAATTTATATTCATAACTACATATATGCAGTTAGATGTCAGACCCTTTTCCATTTGATCTTTGTCCAGATGAAGTTAATGAACACTTTTTTTTTCACAGAGATGATTTTTTAAATAACTTGAATCAATTTATTCTGTGCAGTTCAAAACTGTATTTGTGTAATCTCTGTAAGGATTGACTATAACAGTTGCTCTTACTTATCTTTTAATAGTTATCTGAGTCTGAGTAGTGCTGTAAAATGTTGAAGAGAAATATTTTCGTAGATGTTATCTGAATTTCTGATCATTTGGATTGCATTAGTGTTTAGGCAAATATAAATGCAAAAAGAGGATAAAAGGATAGTGTAAAGTTGTGATTTCTTAATTCTAGGACAGTTGTTTTTAGATTTTGAAATTTACATAACATTTCGGTAAAAGGAGTTGTTAACACTACTATTTATGTACATAATCTAATCTTAATATTTAGTTGTGCTCAATTCTGAATACATGGATGAAATAGTGACATAAAAATATTACACTGAAACTTAGCATATATAATTATTTTTTACCTTCTTAGAAGTTTCCATAAAAATGCACTATTCTGTATGATGATACTTGGTATTTCAGAATTTATGTGATGTGAAAAGGGAAATTGAGTGTGGGATGTATTTTGATTTATGATCTCAGGAAGATAAAATTCAGACTCCCTTGGGTCTTTTAAAAGTTTTTTTTTCAAATCAGCTTTAATCATATTCTTTTTGCACCAGCTCATCTGTGTGGAGAAAGATGGAATCACATTGGAGATGCCTGCCTCCACATAAATTCCAGTCGGGAAAGCTATGACAATGCCAAACTTTATTGCTACAATTTGAGTGGAAATCTTGCCTCATTAACAACCTCAAAAGAAGTGGAATTTGTTCTGGATGAAATACAGAAGTATACACTTCAGGTAACTTGAGTAACTGTAATTGATGCTGATGTGCATCAATTACAAACAAATTTGTTCTGAGAAATTCTCTTCTAGAGTTTTGTCCAAAGAGAGGAAAGTTTATGCCTTCAAAGAAACGTGCTAAACATGGGTATAATTCACATGTAGGATATCAAGGAAATATCATATTTAAAACAAATCACACAGCAGTTCCTAAAGTTTCCCCTTCCCAGATTTAAATGCTAAAAGTTGCTATTTGCTTGGAAGAGAGTATTTGCTCAAGAGAATGGATGGAACACTGATTTTGTGTCCTGGTTTCAGCTGTGATAGAGTTAATCCTGAAATTCAACACAGGCAAAGGCAGGGTCCAGCAATGGGAACGAGTAACCCCATGCACCAGTACAGCTGTAAATTCTCCAGAAACACCAGTTTCCTCTGTAACTGGTTTGTGGGATCAAAGGGTCACAGAGAAGCTGCACTAGTATGTAAAACATGTAGCAACTCCCTGCACAGCAGCACTGGGATTAGCTGGAGCTAATTAGCTTTCTCTAATAATGATGGGGGGGGAGAGAGAACTGAAAACTCTTCCATGCCTCTGGCAAATGCAGCAAGCTACCACCAGAATATTCCTTAGAAAAGTGATCCATATTACTTTTGTTAACTGTGGGACAAGAGAGGAGAAGATAAATTACCTGTCCCTGGGTGGTCAGGTTCAATATTTTAGTAGTTAAATATTCAAATGATTATTGCTGTGTTTTAACATCACCGGTTAAAGTATATGAAATGTAAGAATGCTCAGAAATACGAAACCCAGCAGTGTACACTCAGATGGGATGTGTTAGCAGCATATGATTCCATTACAAGCAAATCAGTTGTTCTTAGCAAGGGACATTCTTGGGAGTGTATATTTAGTTTTGTAGAACATGCAGCACTTCCTTTTCTGTATAAAATCCTCCAATTTTTAAGTAGTTTAGGGTTTTACAGTTACAGGAAAATGAAAGATAATTGTGGATAATAATTAAAAGTTATATCAAACTAGTATGTAATTTACAAAGTTGTTATGCTGCAGGTGAATTGAAATCATTCAAAGGAAATAGCAGTTAAGGATTGCCTTTATATTATACTGAATCTGAGAGCAATTTGGGGATATATATTGTGGACAAAAATATTCTCGTATCCTTTGTAGCATCCCATTGCAAAATGGAGATGCAAACATAGGTTATGTACTATTTTTTTTTTTTTTTTTGTTTCTTCCCAAATAAATATAGGATCTGGACAGAGAAAATATTTTTTGCTAGAAAGACACTTCTTTCTTTTTTTTTTTTATGCTAATAAAGGAGAGAAATCATCTTATGTCAGAAGTTCTTCCCTGATACTGTATTTACTGCAGCCTTGAAACACATTCTGTCTGTCCACTTTTTGATATGAGTTAATGTTGCAAATGTAATTGAAACAAAAACAACAACAAAATTACGTTGGCAACATGATTGCTATGGTTATTTATTTTGCCACCTTTTTCCCTTTTTGCTTTCCTTTTCCCTGACTCCTATTAAAATACTGCACAGGATGCCTTCAAATCTAATAATGTGTGATAGACTACTGATATCACTGATTTTGCCTGACTGGCTTTAAGTATATATGAGAAATAGCTTTTTTTAGTGTTTGGAAGCAAGATTTTTCTTATATTTCAGAGCTTAGAACTTCTGCAAGGTGACATCCTGCTGTGCATTTCTTTATTTAAATGAAGTACATCCTGAGGCAATGTGGTGATGTAAATTTGAGATACTTCAAATACAGTTTAAGCAATTATAGACAAATGTATATACTTTTAAAAAATCTATCTTGGATTAAACAATCATTTAGCTGTTGGAACCTCTAATGAAATTCTGCCATGAATTATCCTGGTGTTTTCAGTGGCATTTAGGAAAAAAAGATTTTTTTCATTCGTATCTGTCTGTCCAGCTACATTTACGCAGTGTGATACATCCTAAATGTGTTATCAGGTGTGACAGAGGCTCTCTGAAACTTCTTGATCTTCTTTTTCCTGCCTTTCCCTCTCAAACTGCAATCATAATGATTTAAAGAGCAAGATTTCATTTTAGATGACTTGTTCCTGTAACAGGTGCTGGTGGGGAGTCCACAAATTGAGTCAGAGCTGCTGTAAGGTGAACACTGTGGCTTTAATCTCTATTATCTGCAAGAGTTTAGCTTGGGTGGTTTATGTTGAAGGCTTTAAAATGTTTAGCCTGGGGGAAAAAAAAAAAAAAGAGAGTTTCAGTTTCACCTGAAAACAAAAAGCTTTTTGGGATTAATGAATGTGTCAGAGCAACATTTGAAAATAAGAATATGACTCTGACTTTATCTCTTTGTTATTTGTATTCTTTGTATTCTTATGCTGACAAAAGAAAAGCAACTTTGGTAGTTGTGTATTTTACAAACTGTTAAACAGTATCAGTAAATCTACAGCCTGGAAAAACATTCTTTACTGTTCATAGAGACATCATGTGACTTTGTAGATTGTTTCCTAATACACGGAGTCCTTCTTATGGGACAAATTTAGGACAATTTCTTTATCATGTTTAGAATGATACATTGATGCTTTGGAAAGATTTAGAGGGAGGAGGCTACCACTGTCTCCATACCCTATCCAGACTTCATTGTATATTAATAATTTCTCCTAATCCCAGCACTAAACTGGACATCAATAGGTTGCCTCTTTTTAAAGGATAAGTAGAAGGTTCATTTGGTACTAAAGAAAGGAACAAAACAAAGATCTGTATGATATGAATTCAAAACACTGTTGAATTTGCAGACATATTTTAAAATTATCCCCAGTAGTTTAAAGTCTAGTTAGTTCATTAAAAATGAATTAAATTCTGTCAGTGAATGCCAAAGTAAACACAATGGGTAGGCTTCAGATTCCCACACTAAAGAAAAATGACACTTAGTATTTTTTTCTTACATACTTTTATTGACCTAGTAAGCAAAATATTATGAAAGGGAAGATTTGAATTTCTCTGAAAAGTAGATTAAACAGCAGTATGAGGTTAATTAACTGTTCCTGCTAATATTCAAATGCTGTATATTCATTTAAAAATGCAATTAGCTATCTTGGGAGTTTGCTTGCAACTGTGGGATTTAACTAAAAATAATAATTTTCTTGTTAGCATGCAATAAATTCTGAGAAGTTTTTAGTTTTGGTGTAGTAAGCACAAACAAAGAAGAGAACAGTTTCACACAATGCCTTTCATTATATAAACTGTTTGCAACTTTTCCTTTGACTTGCTGCTCACAAGGCTAAGCACCTTTTTATAAATTACACTTGAGTGTAGGTTGCAGTTAATTAGTGAGCTTTGCATAGCAATGTTATTCCTTGTTAGCTCAAAGTATTCTCTGAGGGCTCTGTGTTTCTGTGGTTTTATAATGTGTGTGATTGTGGTGAAGTTGACATCTACTCTTGGTTTCTCAATTACTCCCTTTACTACATTTCTACCAGTCCCACTTTCCTATTGTGGTTTTGGAAGTCTAATAAATTATTTTATCACTCTGTGTCCATTTTACAGTTGTTGCATTGGCTGTCCATTAGCTCACCTCTAGTTTAACTCTCTCTCTACCTTGAGGATGGGGGAAGCTTGACACACTTTGGATGCCTGAGAATGCAAATTTCCCCCCAGCATTATCCCCTTTAAAGAAAAAAGTCCAAGAAGAAACCAAAGTCCCACTGGAATACTAGCTTTCCATCTCTGTAGATGGAAATTGGAGAAGTTCTAGTTTTTTTCAGTTTGCCAGACTGTACATTTTTTTAACCAATGGGACGACAGAAAAGTTCAGAGTAGGAGAATTAGATGTTCTCATGACCTAATGCATGACTCCTACTATTAGTTGCATCTAGTTAAATCGTATGTGTCTAATAGATCCAGAGACACTTAAAACTTACAAATTTTGCTTCCACTGCTTAAAATGTGTTGGTCATTGGGTAAATACTTAGAAAATATGGTGTGTCATGGTATCTGGCATAGTCAGAATTGGTGCAGTTAAGGAATGGAAAACCAAGCAGTGTGTCTGCGTAGAATACATTGTTTCTCTTCACAGAGCTGCTATTTTCAGGAAACATGGTTTTTTGTTCAAAATGGCGTAGAAAAGAGGCAAATCAACAGCAAGCTTTTCTGCAAACTGTGAATGTTGTGGAAATATGGGCACTGAGAGGCCACAGTGTTTTTAAAGTTTAATTGTATGTTTCATCCTAGAGCAACAAATCAAGGAGTTCAAACAATTCTTGGAAAGTTTGTTGAATTTTGTTTATACAGTGTTGTGATGCACACAATAGAAAATGAGACATTAGTGTATTATACACTTTCAGGACTATTTCAGATCCAAAATAAAAGAAATTTAAATAAAGGTGGAGATAATTTTTTGGGAGAGATACATACTTCCTCAGTAATTTGCATAATTAAGAAACAGGGGAATTCAGTGGTAATTGGCTATTCAGTAAAGGTAGTCTTGCTCGCTTCACTCAGCTGCAAATTATTCAGCCCTCATTAGTTTAGTGCTGATGCAGCAGTAGTACCTGAAAAAATGTGTCATGAGTAGAAATGATCCCTTTCACTTTAGATCTCAAAGCAACTTAATCTGATTTAATTTCTCTGAGTAAACAGTGGATTAAACATGAGCTATCAGCTTTCCAGTAAGGCTACACAATTTTCCTTTTTAATGTAGTTCCATAATTACTATTTAAAAAACAAATTAAAATTCTGTGATCTAGAATGAGAGAAGAGCATATTTTTGAAGTTATTGGTGATCAGTGTTTAAGAGATTCATGTTATGGCTAAAAGTTGGCCTTATGTTCAGTTTAATAGGACTGTAGATGAGATTACAGAATGATGTTCTGTTGGTTTGCGTTGTATGAACACGATTTTGTTTCTCTGTCAGATGAACATAAAGCCTTGCCCAGCAATTTTTCTCAGAATTTAATAATTATGAAATATTTTCTAACTTAAAGGTTGATATCTCATTTAAAAAGGTTTTTTGGCAACTTGCTTTCAATGTTATAAAAGTTGGTTCTATGGAAAGAGATAAACCGTGACTAGCTGTTTATATTTCAAGCACAACCATAAAGCTTCTAAGATGGGCTGTGGGTTCTAAAAAATAGCCTAGAAATATATGGATGGGAGGACAAACATATTCTAGAGATGATTCAAAATTTTAGATAGTGTAGTGGGATAAAGCTATACAATATTTCTCAATATATATTGGATGATGTTTTCCATTACAACATTAGTAAGGCCCATTACGTATTTTCCCAAGATGGATTTGATCACCTGCTGTGTATTGCATTGCTTTGGTTTTGTTTTTTAAGCTGATTTTTAAACTTGCCTAGAATGCTCTTATGTGAGCTTGTTGAGTTGTTGTTGATGTTGTTTTAAAATGAATTGTATATAATGTATCAAGGGAGCTTTTATAGATATGCATAGATAGAAGGAAAGAACAATCTTTAGAACTCTGAGGAGTAACATTCTTCCCACTTATACGTCAAGTAAAGATCACCTGAACCTCCAATAAAGGAATTGATTTGTGCTGTATTTTTCACTCATCTGGTTTGGTAAAAAATATTTTTCAAGAGACCTGGGAGCTGAAATCTTGCATCAGCAAGTTCTGGTTCCAGAGAACTGGCAGTCTCATTTCCTTCCTGTCTGATCCTCTTCAGAAGCTTCTTTGGCAAGATATTCAAAGTGAAGGAATCAGTTTTCTACATTCACTTTGCATTGAATGAAACAACCATAGAGTTCAAGTGAAGGATGTTCAACTCTCATTATTTTTTAAGCCTGAAGAAGTAACTGGATTGGCATTTTCAGTTGACATTTGAAGTCCTTCAGTTGTTTCAAGTACTTTGGGATTCCCAGCTATTCTGACTAAACCTTTCATCAGTTTTAGAGATGATTTATACTGGATTTATGTTGTTTTGGGTTTTTTTTCAAAGAATTTAGTTTGATAGTCACAGAGTCCTGGTGGCTAATGTGTAACTTCCTGAACGTGCTCATCGTGATTTGATTTTTCTTGTTGGCTTCCGTGCAGTGCAGCAGCAATCATTTTTGGTGATAAATTTTGATATTATCCACACACAATCTCTGCTATTGCCAGCAGTCTTTACCTGTGGCCCACCACATGATGGAATTGATGCCACATAATTGAATATGCATGTTAAGCACATCATTGGAGCATTTGGGAGGCCTTACTTGGATAATCTGTGTTTGGCATTCTAGCAACATGGCCAGAGAGGCGTGAGTGGGCCTGCAAGGTCACAACTTCGGTGGTGCATATTTGATAACAGGCTCATCAGCATTTGGGTCTGTATTTTGATGTCTTATCCTAGCAAAGAGCCAGGGATGGTACATATGGAATTTGAGATGCCTGACATGATGACTGTAGGCTGTCCAGATAGCACAGCTATTAAGAATGATTATGACTACACTATGTGTTGCTTTAGCTGGAAATCTTTCATTTCAGGGATGCTGCTTTTATCTCCTATGGCTGCTTTGGCTTTCATGATTCTCCCTGGGACTTTGTCATCATTAAAAGGGTTCCAAGACAGTCTCCTACTCAGATGGGAGAATTTATTTCTGAATATCACTGCTGCACTGTCAGTTTTCATTATTGGCTAGCATACTTTTTCACCATAGCTGGAATAGGATCCCTGTTTTTTATATACTGATGCTGAGGCCAAATTATTTGGCAGTGTAATTGAAGCAGTCAGTAACATGTTGAAGATTCTCTTGGCTGGAATCCCTCAATCCCATAGTAGGCATGTAGGGTTGGTTTATGTATGTGTTTGTCAGAAATTTATCGTGCCTAAACCCCTGACATTATTTTATATGTGCTTGGTGTGTGCACTCAGCATCTACAGAAAGCTGTCTAGACATGTGTGTAGGTATCTGAAGTTTTGTGGTACATATGGACCATGTACAAAAACAGGAATCTGAGCAACTAAGCAACAAATAAGACAACAGATGTATTATCTTCCATTTTCCAGATGCCCAAGTTCCACTTTTCCTGCTTGCATCATGTTCTTTCTGGTATCCAGAACATGCAAGTCCTCACAGACATCTGGAAAGTTGGGCACCTGGGGCAGCAATAGAGTTAGGAATAAATGCAGAAGTAAACGCGAAGTGGACAGTGGTATATTTGCTGAATGTCCTTGTTGCTGTTCAAGAGTCTCCCAGAACACATCACTGTTTATGAAATAGAACTTAGTCATTTTCTGGTTTATTTAAGCTCTTGCATCCCTAAGTGTTAGTATTTAAAGAAATTTTTGTTTGATTATGATCTCAACTAAGAGTACAGAAGAAGAGGAGAGCATAGGGAGTACATTTTAGGGAGGTCAGGAATATCGATTCTACTGAATACCTACTGATTTTTTAGAAAGGTATTTACCACTGGTATTTTTGAAAGAAAAAAATAATCCTTCATATTTCTGTTCGCTCTAATAAGGCAGGGAAAAAAAGAAGGAATGCTCTGATTATGTGTAGAATTAAGAGTACTGAAAGATTTTCTTTTCAGCTATGAGTTAAACCTGGGTGGACAGAGAAAATGGGAGATCAAAGGTGGAAGATCACTGATAGACAATGGCATTAACTCTTGGTTCCCTTGTGGAATGCATAGATTTTTAACTGTGGCATGTTCCCTTTAGGTGCATTATAGTGTTTTAGTTACCTTGTAAATTACCTTTACTTACCTTGTAGGTTAAATCAGTTGTGAACCTAATTCACAATCAGATCAATATCTCTGCTTTGGAGCTGACAGTGTGTATCCTCTGCCTGGGCAGGCAGCTGGGTTTGGTATTCTGGCATCCACCTGCCATCATGTACCTGCCACAGCCCCATTGTCTCTCTGTACCTCTCTTCTGTGTGTTTAAACTGGGCTTAATGAAAACTGTCTGCACAGAGATTGTATGAGGAAATGTGTTTGGTTTGGGTGTCTTGAGATTTTGACACCAGTGGTGGCAAGTAATGCATGTAGATTTATCCTGGAGCAAGCAAAGGCCTTTTTTCCTTAAAACCTGCTTTTTTGCTTGGTAAGTGTATAAAGATGAAATGATAAAAATCAGTAGAATTTGTGATGTAGTTTTACTGATACATCCTAAATATGTTTTAAAAATTAATGCTTTTAGTGTTTTCTAGACAGTGCTTTGTAACTTATAAATCAATAACAAAAGTATATTCACTGTGTATTTAATGGCATTGGAAATGTAAATGTTCCACTTTTATCTCTGCTTCTGAATTGCCTAAAGTTGATCAGTATCAGCAGTATAGACTTTAGAGGATGGAATATTTATCCTACTTTTTTCCTGAACTTTGATTTCTCTGAATTGCTGTTAACTTGTATATATTTCATTAGCCACATTGGTCTAGCATTTAGTAATTGTACAGTAGCTACAGGGAAAAATCCAAACAATTTCATTAGAACCATTTGACCTGTATCAAATAATCGAAATCAGAATTTTCTTTGAACAGAACACAGGTTTTTAGTAAAAGAGAAGCATATGGGGAGTGGAGTTTTTGTGGGGGTTTTTGGGAATGTTCAGCAAGATAGAACAATTAAGATGAAAATTGTGTGGACAATAATGGATGAGATGATAAAGTGAGATAAGAATGTGGTGAATTCTGAAAATGTGAACTTGTTGCTGTTGAGCTATACTTTTGAAACATTTTAACAAAACAAAAAAGCATTTTAAATTATTCTCTCCCGTTTTGTCTCATTTTCATCCGTAGAAAATTTCACCCTGGGTGGGTTTGCGCAAGATCAACATCTCCTACTGGGGCTGGGATGACATGTCCCCTTTCACAAACACCACCCTGCAGTGGCTCCCTGGGGAGCCCAACGACTCCGGCTTCTGTGCCTACCTGGAGAGAGCAGAGGTGGCCGGCCTGAAGGCAAATCCCTGCACAGCCATGGCTGATGGCCTCGTGTGTGAAAAACCTGTTGGTAAGGAGTGCCTTACTCCCAGGAACTGATCTGTGGTGAATAACAAACTCTTTGGGTTTCATTGCCTAAGAGGGATGTTGGGGACAATTTGGATTAAATAATTACAAAAAAAATAGATATTTTTTTAGTTTTTTGAAATAACTGTAATCTATTAATATTCCTAAAGTAGCAAATATTTATCTGAGAATTAGTTCACATGGCTTATTTTGCATTACAAAAGAGTGATAAATCCAAAATCCTAGTTTCCATCTTGTGGGTTTGTTTGTGGATAAGGTTTACTGTGACAAACAGTCACTTGACTGTTCAAAGTTAACATACATTAAAATTGACTCTGAGCTATAGTATGAGTCATGCTAATATTACATATTATTCTTTGTAAAATAGGATTATATTTATATACAGAAACATAAATTTGGATCAAATTATAGCTAATTAAGGAAGCAACCACTTCAACAGAGATTTTTCTAACATATGATGAAAGAAAAAGGAGATTGAGATTGTGTTCAAAATGATCAATTTTTGTGGTGCTTTTCCAGTCAGTCCCAACCAGAATGCCAGGCCCTGCAAAAAGCCGTGCTCCCTGAGGACAAGCTGTTCCAACTGCACGAGCAATGGCATGGAATGCATGTGGTGCAGCAGCACCAAGCGCTGTGTGGACTCCAACGCCTACATCATCTCCTTCCCCTATGGACAGTGTCTGGAGTGGCAAACTGCCACATGCTCCCGTGAGTGGCTTGATGAATGCTCATCTTACTAAAGATATTGTTAGATTTATTTTTCACTCCAAAGAGCTGGAGGGATTCAGCACGTTCACTAGAGATAAAAAGATTTTCAAGTTAATTACCTTATGTAGCTAATAATATGAGAAGTCAGTGCTGAGTATGCATTTCTTAGATACTGATAAAATTCTGGCAGTTCTTTGATGATGAAATATATTTAGTCTTTTGAAACTGTGAAAAGTATTTATTCCTTTCAGATAAAGAAAAATTACCATGATTGTTTGTTTGACCAGTGTTAGTGTGACAAACAATGGCCATGAGCTGGAGCAAGATACTGTTAAAATTAAGTAACCTATATGTAGAACTTACACAACATCAAGTTATTAAGAAAAGGAAGTGTGCTGAATTTTTAAAGGTTCAAATGTTCTGATTTATGTTTTTCAGATTCACCCTATGCCATTTTCCTAACATGCAAAGATAAAACCAAAATTTTAATGATGATAGTAATAGTCTTGAGAATATTATAACACAAATGCAAAACAAATGATCCTGATCTTCCTTAAATTCTTCTCCCTTGCAGATGGGGATTATTAACCCTTGATTGCTGGTAATTAACTCTTGCAGATTGTTCATCCTCTCTGTGGAAGCAGAAGGAATTTTGTTAGGCCATCAGGCAGGTAGAGCAGGTACAGAAAACTTTTGTCCTGTGTGATCAGACTGGGTCAGGCTGCATTAATGTTCAAGGTTGCCCATTTCATCCTTTGGGGACAAGAGATAAGTGATTTCTTACTTCATCAAGGAGCAAAGTTGCTCCCTGGCTGTCCCCTTCTGAAGCACATTTCATCAGAACTTGGTGCCGTGTCTCTTGAGGAGAATTAGCAATCTCCTCCAAGTACCTTTCAGTGTATCAGGCAGAGCTGCTCCTTTCCTAGCTGGGAACGGCTGGAGTCAGCCCCATGCAGTTCCAGCAGTTCCGGGGTTTATTGGTGCCATAACTGATGTAGATGCTGGAGTGAGCTGCATGGTGCCTTAGATGCTTGTCTAAGTTGAGATTTATTTAGAAGAATTCCTCAGTCACCATTTTACAGAAGACTAGTTCTTAGAATTTTACTCTCCTTCGGGATTTGTAAAGTGGACATTGGAGTCTCATTGCTCTACTCTGAGTTTTTTGAGTTGCTTCTGATTTCCTTTCTCTCTCCATAAGGGTCTTTTGATATCAAAGTCTCTGGAACCTTTTATTTCTGAATATCCTGATTAATGATCTTGACAACAACAAGCAACTTGCTTTCAGGATCATAATTAGACCATAATTCCATTTGATAGTTTATGGATACAAATTAAAAACCCTGAAGAACACAAATGGCTGTTACTTGCTTTCACCTAAGCTTCAGGAAAATACTAAGTAAACCAAGTTCTTGCTGTGTTTGTAATAGGAACCATTGATATATTCTAATCTTAGGAGAGAAAAAGAGCTGTATGTACCAGGCCACTGCATATCTGGGTTAAAGGGAAATAAGACATAGGAAAATTTTTCCTTCAGGCTGAACTGGCCAAGAGCCCATATTCCTCTAATTGAGATTCCTTCTTCATCCTTAATAATCATAGAATGTAATGAACCAGGACCATGCTGAGCTGTTGTTGTAAACTTTTCCGCTAAGTTAGTAAGTTTCAGGTATTAATCCAGGTTCTAGTGCCCAGGTTCAGTGTAATAGGTAATAGGAACACTTAATCTCTTGTCAATATGTTCGGAATAATAGTTCTGTAGTTATATAAAGGTCTCTCTCTCATAACCATTCACAGAATTTTTTTCTTCATCTCCTGTATAGGAATCAATTTTGTAACTTATAAAATATTGATAGTGAGTTGTAGCAGAACATAAATGGATTGAAAATCTGGAGATAAAATTGACAGAATACCACATGAATGACGCTTATGTTTTTGAACTAGCAGATATTATGTCAGCCTGAACTTACAATTCAGTTTTTCTGTTTGTGTAGTGTTTTCACATCACGCTGATTCAATTTGTTTGGGGAACATAAGGAATTGTTTTTAATTTGATTGTCATTTTTGTCAGGTCTGTAAAAGTTTATATTAAATAAGGCAAAAGGGATTTTCTATATAGCAGTTCAACATTATGTAAAGGCAATTTTGTATGAAAATGTATTTTCTATTCAGCAAATTAAGAAAAAACCAAGATTTTGTGGCTGTAAGCAGTTTTGCCAGAGTTTTATAGCATCAGATATTTTGCATTTAAACAAGAAAATGCATGTCCAAATGAAGCATGGTTCAGGTATTATTTCAGTCTAAATGACTTGAAAATTTTATTAGCTTTTATTATCAGTATTGCTGCTGAAGAAATGAATTATTAAGTGGATTCCCTTATCTAGGGATAGTGTTTATACTTGAAGAATGGATTGTACCTATAACTTTAAAAAATCTTCCTTTTTAAAAAAAATTTTTTTTTTTATTTTGAATGACTAATTTCTGATCTTTTGGATGTTTTTCTCTGAATGAAAAAAAAATTCAGACAAGTATATATGATCTAAAATTTAAAAAAAAGGATTTATTTTCACAACTTGGAATTAAAATGAGGAATGCTGTTTTATTGGTGACATATTGTCATTTTAATACCTACTTGCCAAAAACTTGCATTTCCACTCTTCCCTACATCTTCCATCCATTATGACTTTTGATTGAATAGCTGACAGTTGAACAATCTTGGACCACCTTTAGAATGTCAAAGAAAGCAAAATTGCTGCTTGAATATCCCCTTCTTCCATCAACAATTGCTTCTCAGCTCTCTTCATTTTTTCAGCTGAATGCCACTACAGAGAATAGCTGAGGATTTTCACTTTTGGTTCTGTTTTATCCTCTGTGAAGATAGTGCAGCTGATACTTCAGGGCTTTATAAATAGCAGCATTGGTATAAATAGCAGCATGAGATTTGTTTGGATTGTTTAGTGTGCATCTCTGAAAGGACAAGCCAGCCAGTGCAGAATGATGGTCTCTATTTTTCTGCTGATCTTACAATGTATTCAAAAGCCCAAATTTGTATCATTCAGCTTCAGCTCTGATGGTTTAAAACTGATTTTTCACGTTTGACAATTTGCAACAATGGTTGGCCTTTTCCCATCCCTCCTGTTTTCCGTATTTGGGAAACTTGAAACATTTCCTCCTGTTTGGATTCCTCCAAGTCTATTGAAGAGCTCTTGCTTCAGCTTTCTGTGCTGTTAAAATCCTTTTGAGATTCACTCAGATTAGATTCTTCAATGCCTGTTTTCCTGATAACTGTAGGTATCTTTAGACTGTGCAGTATTTTTTCTCTTTACAGCTTTCATTATTTTTTAACAATTTTAATGGTTGCAGAAGTCAGAGGAGCTAGCTTTATTCTGCTTTCAGTTAATTTAGTTAGCAATGAAATCATTCTGCTTAGTATTCCTTTTGTGGACCAGATGAGTCCAGGTAACTGTGAGCATTATTTGGATGCGGTGTCCTGGCTGGAGCTGAGCCCAATTGAGAGGTTACCCTCATGTAGAAGCCATTTGAGTGTCTTTCAAAATAACTCTAAGAATATTTAAATTACTTTATTTTTTTCAAAAATAAACTTGTGTAATTCTGGCTTCACACCAGGAGCTTACCTTCATCTGTGCTTTTAAAATTTAATTTTGGAAGCCTATAAAGTTAATGTGAGGAGAGATCAATGTTTGAATGACTCTGATGTTAATTTGATCCAGTGTTACAACAGTAATTAAAAAAAACTAAGATGTATCAGAAAAAGCTTAAAGAAGCTTGGGAACTTTAATGGTGTTCCTGAAGTTACTAAAATGTAAATTCCTTATTAATAAACATTGACAGTAACTTCAGAATAGGAATTTTATTTGGTTCTAAACAGATTTAAAATATGAGGAAGACCATTTAATTATTTTAAAGACTAGAGTGTAAGATTTGAATTTTAGAATGCAATTTTAAAAATGAAACCTGATTAATTGATGAGAACCTAAAGATACAGTTATTTTAAATGGGACTGAATTATGACTTACAGCTTGAGATGTGTAGCATGCCAGCTTGTTTCAAAAGCTGTATATAAGAAGACTAACTCATATTTGTAGGTGAGTACTCAGGTGACATCCAGGAGTACTCCATGCCCTAAATAATTTTTGATTTGAATTTGAATGATCCTGTGGGTTTTTTTATATTTATAAATATTATCGCTCTTACTTGGTTTATTGATCTTGTATTGAACCCTAGAGTTTTCCTGTTGGAAGGGCTGTTTATCTCAGTAAAATTAATAATAAATGCATTATATATTAATCATAAGTAAAGACCATGTTTTCTTGTGTGTCTAATGAAGACGTGCAATTTTCTTTTTCTGCCTCATTATCTTTGTTGATTTGAAATCTTTATTGTTGCGCTGTAGTGTAACAAACACCTGCTGCATGTTTTGTGATCTTTAAGAAAGTACAACTTCTAATGAAAACTGAGATATTCTTACTAGTATTACTGTTTTTTTTTTTTTAAATTTGCACAAGGAAAAAGAAATGCTAAATTGTTTGTCCATCACCTGTTGTAAAATCCAAGCATCTTATTTAAAAAACAAAAAATCCAGACAGAACCCCTCAAAACCCTTGCATTAATACTGTATTCCATGTATTAAAGCTCAAAACTGCTCTGGGCTGAGGACGTGTGGACAGTGTTTGGAACAGCCGGGGTGTGGATGGTGCAATGACCCCAGTAACACTGGCAAAGGACAGTGCTTGGAAGGCTCCTCAAGAGGCCCCATGAAGCCTCTCAGTGTCCACTCCAATGAAATGGTGCTTGATACTACTCTTTGCCCAAAAGACAAAAATTATGAGTGGTCTTTTATCCAGTGTCCAGGTAAGGTCTGTTTCCATTCTTTCTTACTAATGAAGTAAGGGTTTAACCACACCAAAATAGTGTAATTGTTTTAAGTAATGCAAATGGCATTTTCATGAAAGATTTGTTTCTTCCAAAATATTTCCTAAGTACAGACTTTGTTAGTCTCTCTCTGCTGAACACAAGTGTAGGTTGACATGTGAAATGCAGTGCAAGTAGTTTAGCCAAAATTGTCATTTATTTGTAGGTAAGCTTTCACCTGCCCTAACCCTCCACTTTTAAAAATCAAAGTATATGAATTTTTTTCAGCTCTTGCTTTCTTCTGGCTTCTGTATCTATCAAGGAGTGGAACTGGGGAGAAACTATCCATAGGAGACTACTGATGGACACAAGATTTCCTCCTGCTCATGCCAAGTCCAGCTGACTGTCAGAATGGGGGGCTGCCGAATACCTGAGCTGTGCTTCCAGCTGACTTTTTTTAGTCACTCAGAGTGAATAGAGTATATGCTTGTGTAGACCTAAGAGAATCTCTGAAGTCTCAATTTAAGCCACACCAGTCTGATTATAGTATTTTAAGTTTGTTGGGAAAGTAAGGAAGATATCGTGTTCTATAAGAATGGAAGCTGTGCTGGTGCAGCCTCCTGTGTGGAAATCCTCCAGCCCTGACAGCAGAGTGTGGAAATACTGAGAAGTACGCAGAGCAGTGGAGGACTGCAGGCAAATGAAAAGCACACTGGGGACTTTGACAGCCCTCCAGTAGTCATTTAAAATAAATAATACAGTGGAAAAGACAGCTTGAAAACTAAGAATAAATAGTGTAACTGTGCTAAAGTTGTTTTTCTAGGAAATGTTCTACTGCTGATAATTCTGGAAGCTGGAGCTTCTCTAGGATCAATACTTTTATGGGTACATGCAGCTGTGTTTGCTTTCTTGGCTGCTTTTTTCATCAGTTTGTTCTCTCTGTGTATATGCAGATACATAGAGTGAGGGTTTTTTTAAAGTTTTAGAATAATGAAATGAAATATAAACCCAAGTGAACGCTGCTGCATATTTTCAGTTAAAACCAAAGAAACCTTCCACATCATCAATACTACTTCCTGAACAAGGAAGCTTCTAGGACATTTCTGGGAACAATAGAATGACATTCTGTTGTTGTTCTATAGAAATTTCATTACTTAGTCTATATATTGATAAGTGCATTGTTAACCCTTCAGTGCAATGCATAATTTCTGCTACTAGTGAAATTGTAATAGATAAATATATTGCTTGTCTAAACTGCTGTGTTTAATATTTATTCTACATGGATAAAATTCTGTATTTGTTGTATGTTTTTACCACGAATTTACTAAAGTTCCATTTCAGTTTAAGATTCCATAGCTTTATTAGTTTAAGGGACAAATAATGGAGAAGTGATAGAATTAAAATTTGAATTGATGTGAAATTTCACTTTGATCTGTTTGGGCTGGAGGTTTTGTTCCTAAGATTTTGTTTTAATTTTCATAGAATATTTTCTGTAGTGGATTATACTAACACACTTTATTCTTAGCACAACAATCATTTGATGTACTTAAAACAAGGTAGAATTAGACTAAGTCTATATAAGCCTACTGAACAGTTAGCAGTTAGGATGAAAATATAAATAGATAGTTTATTCCATGCAGTTTGGAGATTATTCTGCCACATTGATAAATAGTTGGCTAAACCATTCATGTTCATTCAGGCATGCAGGTATTTTTCCTTGTAGTCCATATCCATCCTCCTTATAGTCCTTCTGGGCAATCGTGCTGGTGATAAAAATTTTAAATTCCTTCTCGTTCTCTGTTTGTTCAAAACTTTAAGATTAGTATTCATCAGGCAGTATAGAAAATGTTGGGGGTTTTTTTGTGGCTGGTCACTTTGCAATCTATAGGCTTCAAATAAGCTGTCATAGTATTTCTTTTGATAGGAATACAATTTTATTTTCATCACATTTTCAGTTTAACAGAACTATTGTTGTATATAAAATTGCAAATAACATATATAAAAAGAAAAGAAAAATAGCTTTGACATTCATCACATGAGAAGACAGATTTAGGTAGAATGCAACCCCAAGTTTTTCTTTAAATTTCTCCTCTGAAAAGCAGTGTGAGTAGATTCTAACTAGGTTGTTTAACATGAGATGAAATGTCTTTACACGAGATCCAGATTGTAATGAAGCCACCCTTTTCATAAATTTTCCTAGTTTTATGTAGTATCTTAAAACTGTAATTATCAACAATTGTCAACTTCATCAACTATTTCAACATACAGGTCAAAAGCAAATTAGACATAAAATTGCTTCTCTCCAAGGCGGCCTCACTGAGGATGCAGCTGAAGTACATTTTTGTGTGTGAGGAAAATGACTTTGTTGCTGCCAGTGATGTTCATTAAAAGGACTTCAAGAAAAAAGAACTTCTACAAATTTAACTCCTAATTCTTACTTAATGGTCATTATGGTGTCTCATTATTTTAATAACTATTTTAATTGTTTAATACTGATGTCTCAAGCTTGATGGCACTTAACCAGCTCTGAAATTTATTGAACTGTGCATATCTGACTTTTTCCAGTGAGATGCATATTTTTAGGGAAATCAGCAAGTATGTAATGTAATTTTTCAATGAGTGTCATGTCAGTTGTGGATTGCATTACTTCTTATTGTGTATATATTTTTTTGAATTTGTTTTAAAACCTCTTCCATTTTCTTTGACTCAACAAAATGTAAGAATGCCAAGCTGTCATGAATTACCAGACAATATTATGATTTGCAGAAAACATCACCCTATAAATAATACAAAAATTAAGAAATATGGAACTAAGCATTATAAATCCATGGCCCTCTAGTTAGAGAATATTAATATTAAACATTTGTCCTACAGTATGATATAGTCTTAATTAGGCAATCGTTAATAGAGGACCTATTTAATGTACTCTTTGTTTTTACTTTTGGCTTATTGGGCTGTATTTTTTTTTTACATTTGCTTTAAGTAATTTAATGTATAAAACATGTATACAAACCTCAAAATGGAGCTGCAACTCATGACACTTTTGTGTAGCTTTTCCTGAGAATGGCAACAAACTGCAAAAGAGGGAGACACCACAAAGGTGTCTAAAAATCAAGTATTCTTGGGAAGAATAAGGCTTGTGATTTCTAGAGATTTAATCAAGATAGTGAGAAAACCTAATAGTACAGAAATGTCTAATACTAGTTTGGAAGATTCTCTAGGCGCAGTTACAGAAAAAAGAAGAGATTGTCAGCTTGGGAGGTTTAATGGTTTATGAGCCAAGTCTGGCAATGGCTATAAATATATTAAGTTACTAAATTATAAAATGGCTCTAAAAACTTTTAAATCATGCAGTGAGAATCACTTTTTTTTTTTTCCCCCTAGCCAAGACACCAATCACTGTGACATTTAAATTAAAAATCCAAATTTTTAAAAAAACACCATCTTACTGTGGTAGCTGTCCTCTTCCAAATCTTCCACCCACTTTGGCACTGAGGAATTGACAAGTCTGACATGGTTTGACATTTGACAAGCTGCTGTAATTGACAGATTACTAATCTGCTGGGCACCGTGAGCTCTGAAGCTCCACTCTATAGAGAGGTCATCCTTCAAAACCTGGCAGCAGGATCAATGATTCTGGCAGGATTCACATTGTGATTTTGTTGTAGGAGTGATCAGTGCTTTCTGAGTTTCCCCAAAATGTGAAGCTCTGGAGTGGCACTCTGCTGCAAGAGCAGTGGTTTATAGTGGTGCTTTTTGGCAAAAAGCAATTTATCCTTTCAAAGTCAGGTGTGAAAAAATTATGTCAATAGGAATCCAGTTTTTTTACTTTCATCAAAATCAACTGTAGTGAGGAAGGACTGGAGGGTCTGGACAATTAAAAATAAGATAATATTTAGTTAATTTATTTTGGATGTTCTCTCTACCCACTAGATATGTTCAGCTGTGAGTTCATGTTCCCCACCACAGTAGGCTTTCAAATGCTTCACATCTGCATGTAGGTACTGGGGTTTTCATGGAGTGTCAGATAGTGACTTGCTACCTCTTCAAAGATTTCTGAAGTGCCTGGACAGCATTTTAAAGCTGTAGGGACTAATTCAATCACTCCAATGGCAAAAAAAACCCCAACAGCCCTTTCTCATAAAATCCTCCCTAAAACTTGCGTGTCACTACAGAGTCAGTTTTTGTGTGAATTCATGTTGCATAGCAATGCTGTTTTAAAGAGGTTCTGTGTCAAAGTGCAAATATATTTGTGCTGTTATCAGTCAGGACTGAACTCCTCAGAATCACATTTTACTACAATTTTGTAATCAGATAGACGTGATTTTGTTCTGAAGAGAAATTTAGTAATGCAGCTTTTAAAATGTTGTATTCCAGCTTGCCAGTGTAATGGGCACAGCACCTGCATCAACAGCAATGTCTGTGATCAGTGTAAAAACCTAACAACAGGAAAACAGTGTGAGACCTGCATGCCAGGATATTATGGGGATCCCACCAATGGAGGACAGTGTACAGGTAAGTCTTTCTATTGGAAGGAAAAAAAAAATCAAAATGACATTTTATGTAGTGTGAATTTAATGTTTTTCATGTAACATGAAATTAACTTTTCTTTAAAGATTAACAGTTTATTTTATAGTACAGATGAGCTGATCAGCTAAACTCATGATTCAAAACCAGTATAATATATTTAAAGAGAAACTCATTCAGAGTCATCATTTCGCAGTTGTTGCTCTCTCAGGAGGAGGAAGAAACTCCCTTGGAGCAACACCTTAAATCCTGTTATTTCAGAGAGACAGCATTTAATTCCATGTAAACAATGGAGGCCGTGAGGAAATACTTACAAATAAAGTTCAGTATCTACCAAAATGTCTGGTAACACTGATTTGTGTAAATATTTGATGCCAGTGGAGAAATTATGCCTTTAACAGACCAAAAAGTATTATTCATGTATAGTTAAAGCCAAAAGGCCTCGTATGCTGAGGATGGCAAGGCACCCATACCTATTCAAGGTTTAATTTTTAAACTGTTCTCCTTGAAGTGAAAGAGGGAATGAAGTCCAATACTCCAGATGGTTTTTGTATATTGCTGTTGGGCTGCTTTTTCACTTATCTGGGTGATTTTAAAGTCAACAGTAACTCCTTCCCTTAAAACTAACTGGTGGAAGGAGGAATATATTCAATATGAAAACTCAATAAGGTTGACTTTGAATCTAGGAGGGTGCTGGAAAGTTTTGTCCCATGACTTTTTCTTCTCCATTATTAATGTTTCTTTAACCAGACCTTTGCTTCTCAAGGAATATTTCTTCATTTAAAAGGTTTGTTGGTTCCTCAGTGCTCTAATATGCAGTAGGCAATGCATAAAGATTCACATCTGGTAAACTCAAGCACAATATGTAAAAATTGTGTTCAAGGGGATAGAAAGATTAATGTCTACCCTTATTGACTATTGAACATTTTGCTGAGGCTTTATGATGCTTTAAATAATTCTTAATAGTTCAGTTTTTCTCCTGAAGTTGACAAAATGTTCTTTTGCTGTCTGTATCACCTTTATGGCAAAATGATGTATTCATACAGCTTTTATTCTTCAGGGATACATTAGCTATCAACCAAATAAGCATTCCATCACCTTTAGTGAAATATATGTGGTGCAATAATGGCTGAAATCAATTTATAAGACCAGTAAAATTATAAATTTTACAACTTGTTTTTTCAAACCTAGTCTGTAAGAGTGCATATTTTTATTGGTAGACATGATTTTAACAGGAGCTATTTTGACTAGAGAATGCTTTAAAAAGTAAAAATGATAATTATTTCGATGCTTTATCTGCTATGGTATATTGTATTTTTAGTATAGAGCTCATAATAAATATGTTTACATCCTGAGGATATTTTGAAGGATGTAGTCATTTTGAATTGTTGGATTTTCTTCAGTATCATGATTAGTGTGATAGAGGTGCCCAAATTGTGGACCAGGGATTTCTGCAGGAAAAGATACCAGTGATCTATAGATAAGTCTAATCAATGTTACTGGGTTTTAAGAGGATTTTGGAACCCATAACTGGGATCAGGCACTGTGCAAATGTAAAGAAAGAAAGTAATGGCTCTGTTTCTTTTCTCTTTCATTCTGCTAATGCTATTGGTAATGCAGAAAAAAAATAAAGATGGCTGGAAATTAAAACCATAATTAAAATAGAAACATACAGAGAAAAATTGAGTGGAAGAAGGGGCAACCTTTTGGAAGCTGAGCTTAAGTGTGACTGAAAAAAAGAAAAAATAAGACAGGATATTACATGAAAAAGCCAAGCAAAGGACAAAAGAATCACAAGGAACTAAAAAATACCCAAACCAGTTATCTTTGTAGTTCCAGCTTGTGTCACTTTGCTGCTGCCAGCTGAGCTTCTGGCCGGACCCCACCAACTTTCCTTTTCCACTCAGGCTCAGCCTGTGGTTCCATGGCTGCCTGAGCACATGGTGCATTTTTCCCTTAGAGCTCCTGAGTAATTTGAGGATGCAAGTTGAAAACTTTTTGCAGGCATGACAAGATGATGACTCTAACTCTGAAAGTACATCTGTAATACTGTAATATTCTTCATGGATCAAGTTGCTATAGTTACAAGGACAGAGTTTGGTTTTGAATTGGAGAGCTGGGGACAGAGGTTGTACTTGATCTCTGCAGTGGAGAGGTGAAGTGTGCTCTGGGACAGAAGCTGCAAATCATTTTCCTAGCATGGTCATGACATAAAATAACTTTTTCCCAGTGTCCTGAGAGAAGTACTTATGTATTCAGTACACACGTTATGTTTCCTGCTGTCATGATATATGTACTTATAGGTAAACTCTGAGCTCTTAGTTTGACTGTTGGCGATACAGACTAAAATGATTTGCAAGAAAACCTTTTTTTATAGGTTGCATTAGCCCTTGTTGTTCCTTAGATCCCTGATCTTGAAAGGAAGGAGGAGGACGTGCATAGCAAGCCTTGCAGTCCTTGCAAAACTTTTATCTTTTTTCCTTAGCTATGCCAATTGTTTTCTAAATCCTTTCTGTTTATACTCCAAGGAGGTCATTCAGAGAGCACTAAAAGAAGTGACTGTCCACCTCCGAGTGATCAGTTCTGCTCTGACCTTTGTCCAGGGATGGCAAATTCTGTTAAAATATCATTTTTTTTTTCCACTCTGGTACTAATGGTGGCTTTACAACTGTCATCAGATAACTGATACATTTATAGTGGTATTGCATAGTGTTATGCTATCAAATTACTATGGAATGAGTAACAGTTGTTATAGAAAAAAGATATAATTCAGATTTCAAAAGGCTTTGAATAGTTGTGATTAAAGAACGGAATAAAAAATTGACTTTTCTGGATTTTCACTCACTATAATTGCTGACATTTCAATAGCTTTAAAACAGATCTAAGGACTTGCTTTGCATCCTGATATGATGCAGGCTTAGTAAATGTGACAAACATTGCAGAAGGACAGAGAAAAGATGGAGACATAATAACAGGCTTCAAATGCATGAATAGAAGCTGAAAAGAGAGGGAGATGATAAAGTACCATCCCCCACACCCCCATTTTGGTTGAGAAGGAAGTAATGGGATTAGGTTGCAACAAGAAAGATTAAGGTGGAATACAAGGAAAAATTTCTACTGGTTAAACTGTGAAAGATTACCTAAATATACTATGAAATCTGTATTATCACTTACACTACCCTTTTAAAATTTTCAGATGTCTCAAGCTTTGGAAATGGTTAGGGAATTAGCTGATTCCACACATTTTTCTCCAGTCCCAATATTCTGTAGTGTCTTGGAGTCTGAGATCTAGAAAGCAGGGAGGTATTGAGTAAAGATAAAATATTCTGATTATATAGGAAAATGAGCGGTGTATAGCCAAATGGCTATGGATATTT
>WEKY01045930.1:0-26457 GCA_013390045.1 Picathartes gymnocephalus | reverse complement strand
AGCAACGAGGAGAATCAGGAGGAGTTGAAAATGGGACTGCATAAGCAGCACTTGTGGTGATGGGAAAAGCACACGGGAATGAACACGAGCTGCTGTCAGTGCCTCTCCTGCCTGGTGATGCAAAGGAGTCAGATTTGGAGTTTTACAGTGACAGGTTCGGAAATGTGCCAGGCTACGAGCTGCAGAGAGGCAAATCCCCTGGAAATATGAACACCACTAAAGCACCTTCATGGCACCTGCGTGTCCAAAAAATATTCAGAACAGTTTCTGCAAGAAGAAGGAATGCATGAAGCACAGGCCACCCATAAGCAGCAACATGGACTTTCATGTGCAGCTAATCTTCAAATTTCAGAAGAAAACTCAGCAACTTTTACACGTCCTACCTTTAATATTGATCTTACCTGGCCAACAAATGCCTAAATGTAATAAACTCATTTTAGCATTAGAGAATGTTATTAAAGTGAAGAGAAATCAATTTAAAGGTCTACAGTTCAGTGCAATACATTCAGCTAAACAAATTCAGCAGAAGTGATGCTGTCCCATCAAAATGAAAACCTCCTCCATGGAATGTTTTTAAAAGAAACCATGATAGGATTTTTATGACTTGAAGAGCCTATATAAAATCCCCAGATTTAAGAGCTGCTTCAACCACAACCCAATAGACAACAAACTCCAGTCCTGAGCAAGGACTCAAATCTTTTTTCTTATTTTTTTTATGTGGATAAATCTAGTCCCCAATAAAATATACTTTCCTACATGTAAACCATACAACAACAACAAGAAGATTCACATTTCAATCTGTAAGATCAGAGCACTCAGAATGAACAAGTTCATTACAACCCAGGAGTCTCTAGGGAAAAATTGATTTACTGATGGATTACAAATTGCTGCTGTCAACATGTTTTTCATCAGTTTGTGGAAAAATCATTTTGGAACCCAAGGCCACACCTTGTGTATAAATTTTTCTGTAGGCTCAGGACTCCTGTAACTTCTTTATTTTGTAACTGCAGGCTGGAAGGGGCATGGCTCAATGTTAACTTGTTAGAGATCTTTATAATTCTTGCCATGATAATATCTTTATACCATTTAATTGCAAGTTGTACAACATTATATGCCGTGACATTTTTGGCAATGTGTCTGTCCAGTGTCCTAGATGTAAGTGCCAGGATTCACAACTTTATCTTTAAAGCTACATATATAATTCTAGAGATAACCTTCAGTTATAGATGTGTCTTGTGAGAAAGTGTTTTTCTGCATGTAGACCAACAACCAAATATCCCTGGAAGCTGAGTGACAGGAGGAGCTGATGCTGCCAGGAAATACTCAAGGAAGAGCTACAAAACCCAACATTAATTCTTGCATTTAATTTGGAGGTCAAGTGAATCTGTCTAACTTCTGAGAAATTCTGTTATGGGGTCTTGAATGTTGAGTTTTATATGGAACAGCACAGATGGGATCTTTTGCATACCAATTGCAGGTCTAAAAGAAGTTGGAGTGAAGATCAAGACTGAGGTAGCATTACTAAGTCCAGTCCTGGCAGATTACCCAACTATGCTGCTGCCTATAAGACATGGTCAGAAGAATATTTATTGCTAAAAAGAAAATTTGCTCTATGAATTGCATATTTTTGCAAGCAATTGTGAAGTAGACTTAGGTTAAGGATTGTGTTAGGTTAAGGACTGTGTTATCTTATTACCCTCACCCTTACCAACCGTGAACTGGCATTAAAAGTTTCAAGGCTTCTGGTTATGGATAAGAACCTTGACTTCTTGCATCCAAGATCTGGAACTCTTTTTACCATAGTTAAATTGATGTCTTGGGTTGTAGTCCTCAACGTCACCACTGGTATTTGCTACAATTTGAAATCTACACAGTTCAGGATTTTTTCATGCTCTGGAGAAATGACTGAGCTGACTGACCCTTCCTTGTCCTGATGTGAGGTAATGCAGGGCACCACGATTCTCTCAAGAGACAAAATGTTGTGCTATCTCATAGTGAGCCACCTCCAGCCTTCTTGTCCCATCTCTTTTGCAATGAGCCATGGTGCTTGAATCCCTCCAGAGAGTCTGTCAGCTGGGCTCTGGTGCTCAGAGAAAATCTTAAGGGAAGAGTGGAGAAGGTTCCATTGAAGATGATGATGGCAGAAGACAGCACGGCTCTGTAGACAGAAAATGAGAAAAAAAGTGACCATTTGTCTTAATGGCAGTTTTACCTATGAGTGATAAAGGAGCTTGGACAAGTTGAGGCATTTGGAAAAAGAAACTGATAAGAAGCCAGAGTGTGGGGCATGGCTCACAGAAATTCTGCCTTTCAGTCTCTGCTGCATTCCTTTTTTGGTGACTTGGATGTCATGGGTGATCCCCTGTAGTAAATTAGAAATAAGTGGATTGCATCTATTTCTTGTGGACTAATGATGCATCTGCACAGTTGCCAGAGGCTCCCTGCAGTAAGACCTGGACATGCTGATAGTGACATCTGGAAAAATCAAAATAAAGAGGTGAATGAGACTTCATACAGGCAGTTGGAAAGGAAGGAGGAATTGTCATGAATCTTTCCAAGGTGCCAGAAGGTCCCTCAGTTGTGGTGTGTTTGTACTAGGACTGAGTCTGAGCTCAGCTTAATGACAAAGCTGCCACTTGTCTAATGTGGAATCTGTGGGTAGGAAGTCAGCGTCAGGGAACTGTAATTCAGTGTGTGGCCAATGCAATCCAAGAGCAAGGTGGGTGAACTCAAAACAACACTTGTGCCATGGCTTCTTCCCATTCCCTTTTCTCTCAATGTAGTTATGAACCCCCTGGTTTGTTTCTAATGCCTAAAATGGAAAGATTGTTGTCACCTCCAAGTCTGTGTAAATTATTAGCGTGCCTTGTTGCTGCCTTGGACTCTCCTTACACATCTGTGCTAAAAACTGCAAGGGAGCTTTGCAGCTGTGAGATCCACTGGAGCTGCAGCCCTGTGTGTGTGCTGGAACAGGAGCTCTCCTGCAGACACCTGAGGCATCTCTGCCCTCCTCCCACAGCTCCCAAATCCTGCCTGGAGTGGTTGCTGCTTTGACAATGAGATCATCTTTTGTGTTTCTCAGCTTCAGTTCAACTCTCTTTCAGCAGGTAATGCTTGTGCCGTTTTCAGAGTTTTGTTTCATTTCCTGGGTCTTCTGTTTGCTGCTTTCCATAGTGGAAGTGTGAATATTTCTTTATTAAAAGCAACTCATTAAACTCTTCTGAAAAAGACAGAAGTCAGTGTATAAATTTTAAAGATGCTGCAATGCAAAGTACAAAGGGAGATTAATTATCTTATTCTGTGATTCTTTCATGAATATACTAGAAATATTCTCGTTACTGATGTCTCTGAGCAGCAACTCTTGCAGGTTTGATGGAGTGCCCCTCAGAAAAACGCAGGCTGCATGCAGCTCACAGATGACAAAACGCTGCTGTCACTGCAGGCGGCAAAGCTAACCTGGCAAGAGGGCTCTTTTTTGGCACAGCTCTCCTGTTGACACCTGGGGTTTTGTCAAACACTGCAGTTCCAGCCAGAGGTGTGTGTGATTTTCCTATTAGGCCACCCCTGTTAGACTGGCCAAACTTTGTACTGCTCACCTGTGGCACTGCAGTGCTGTTAATTATGTGGTTAATTAACTACCACTGTGTTATTGGTGTTTGCCAAAAGTAAGACATTTGGTAAGTCAGTGCATCTGGAAACCTTCTGGCCACCTCTCACTCTCTGCTCTGTACAAATATTTGAGGGACAGTGATCTTAAAGTACCATGGCTTGCCTCTGCTGGAAAAGAAAGTTTCTGAGAGTAAGTAAATGATCAACATATAAACTTAAATATAACCCATTTTTCCACCACAGCTTTGGTTCAGAAAACACATTAAGTTACTGTCAAGGGAACAGCACACAGAGAACCAGTTTTATTTAGTTAGATTAATTCCATTTTAGTATTTCCATTAGCCATTTTAAACTTGGCACTGCAAAGTAATGAAATCCTCCAAATATTGACAGATAGAAAAGTAAATGCCACCCAACCATGACAAGCTGTTTTTCAGCCAACCTCCTAGAGATAGAAAGACTGCTGTCATAATTTATTTATATATTAATAAGGCACATGATTTTTATCACTGGTTATTCCCTTCTAGCAATTAAGGCAAAGCTGATAAAATCTTTGCTAAGTCAACAATTTTGATAACTTTAAAAAATTCTTAGCTGAAGATCTTTCTGGGCTGCACACTAGGAAGGAAAGGATGGAGCTTCTCCCATGGAGTGTGCCCCTGACTCAGCCATGAATGGAAGGAAAGTGAAGAGTCAGCAGGGGTTTTATAAAACAAGGGCCGGCACTGCAGCCCCCCTGCTCCATTGCTGGAGTTTGTAGATTTAAAATATTTAATTAATTCATATTCCCTGGGTTCATACACACTAAGGAAGTATTTCCCGATTTGTAAATATTGGAAAGGTAGAACACGCAGGAATAAAGTCACTTCCTGGTTTTCCATATCTTGATTCAAGGCCAGAGCTTCAGCTGATGACAGCACAGCTCCGAAGTGCCCATATCAGCTGAGAAATTGCTCTCTTCAGTTCCAGTGTTTGCCTTAGAATCATGATAATTAGCATTTATTGTAAAGTCTAGGTGATTTCCACAGGGACAATCACTTCTTCAGCAATATTAGGGAAGTGGCTGGTAATCCCAATTTTGCAAAGTGTGCACAGTGTTTTGCCACGTGTCAGTGGGCCGTGTTTTCTAGAAAGAATTGTCATTCTGCTTAATAACCAGGCACAAAAATAAAAATACCTGTGTATTATTAAAATATTTAGAAAATGAATTTTCTATTTTCTCATTACCTGAAGAATATAAACCCATATACTGAAGTGTCTGTAAGGTTATATTTTTGTCCCTTGACAATGAAACTTGTGACTCAAATAAGGTGAGGTGTCTAAACATAAATGAAAATCCTTGGGTAAACCTTGCAGTATATTACACTGTATATATTNNATATATTATATTATATTTTATTTTCATTAGATTTCCAGCTAAGCAAGGACCCCAGCAGCAGCTAAAAGTGATTTGGTGTGATAGGGACAAAAAGGATTTTTTCTTTAAGTCTGCCTTCACTACAAGGCCATGAATTTCATAGTAGAAGTGAGATATGCTACTAAAACCAGTTGTTTCAGCTGTAGAGAATTTTACAACCCTTGCTGGTTTTAACCTGTTCATTCAGCCTTCCCAGCTACATATCTGAGTCAGAAACAGGAGTACCAAATGCAGTTTTGTTAATGTATTTAGCAATATCAGGTTTCCTAATGATCATTATCATTCCTAATTTTAATGAGTTTTTTTAGAATTTTGCATTTGATTCTGCTAGCCACTGTATTTCTAGTTTTTAATCAATTTTTAGGTTTTAATCCATTATAAGGTTTGCTGTTAAGGATCCAATGGTTTCATCTAGAAAGGGAAAGAAAAGTATGAGTACCACCTCACTGCCCTACAATTTTTTTTTAGTTCTCTCTCTAAATCCTTAAATTGCCTTAACAACCATGCTGAATTCATACACTGAAATAATGAAATATTGTTTAACCTGCTTATCTTATCACTAACAAAACCAGGTTCTATTTTCTTAGCCAACACAGGATTTCATTAAACTACCGTTGTGTAATTTACTCTTAAGCCACAGTAGCTCAAGTCCTGTGTAATTGTAAAATATGGTATGACTTAGGTTCAATAAAACAAAGTGAATGAAGTGCTAATTTGATAATTATGTGGTTCATCTGAGCACTAAAACATAATAAAACCTGCTTTATTCCATCATACCAGCCTACCTCAAGGGGATTCTGATGGGCTCATGCCTTTCACCACCCAAGCAGCATCACAACCTCCACCAAAATGTGCCCAAAAGTCTTTGCTGAACTGCAGTGCAGGTTTTTATCAATTGTTTTCATTCTAAAAGATGCACTGTTTTCTTTTAACCATGCTCTGAAAAATATTTTCAGTAGACACAAATCTAATTTAATATAGCTGTACGTTAAGGACAGAGTGCACGTGATCAAAGTAGGAATTACCCTTGTTTTTTGCTTAGCATTGTTTCTAAAGGTTCTGAAAGAAATGAAAGGTAAATGAAAAGAGGGGTGCAGGAATAAGGCCAAATGTTCTCCAGTGAATCAGGGACAGCTGGATGATAAAGGGATAATGGTATTCCTTCCTCTTTATGTCAGTGTCCTCCTTAGGATTAGAAGGTGCACACCAGGTCTGATATTGTTGTGTGATGGTTTTGTTGTAGAGAGAAAGAGTGAGAAAAGTGCATCCAACAGTACCTGCCACTACTCCAGCCGTGTAGAGCTGCTGCTGCAAATAAATCTTTGGCCTCAAAACCAGGCTGGAGACTGAAACAGGCAGCAGCATCTCTTATTTCCAAACCTCTGTCTTCTTCACCCAACTGCTGCCAGCTGACCAAAGACCTCTTTTAATTACTTTAATAATGGTGAAGCCTGGTTCATCATGTTCTAACATTATCAGTACTCGGCCATAATTGCATGACTGTTACCATCAGGCTTGTTTCTCAGTGTTTGAAATGGCATCTTCTATCTGAATAGCAAGGCTCAACAAGGCAAGGTATGTGTTGGCAAACTCTAAAAGCTCTGATCTCATGATTGCCACGATCCCAAGATGAATATTCTTCTTTGAGGTTGTCTTGATGCTGTTGTTGAAATATACGACCATGAGAAATCTGGCCAGAGGAATTTAGTTTATGTTGCTAAGCAGTGAAGTCAACCTTCAGGTGATGACTTTGGACTCTTGAATGAGTTTTTCCCTCACAATATTTTGTGGAGGCTACTACTGTTTTCTGTAAGGCAGATAATTTGTCCTAAGGCTCCCATCAGTTGCAGAACTGCTCCAAAATCCAGAGTAATAGCTCTGTTTTCAGAAGACTGTTAATCCCAGGATGTGTATCTTCACTGCACTTTTGGCAGAACTAGAATCTGATTTTGCAGCTGCCTTTATACTACTCGATCTCTACTGTTCTGAAATTGCATTGACTCTAACATTTATTTTACTGCAGTATCTAGAATCTTCACTGTGCACAAGACTGTTGTGTCAGACACTTTACAAGCAGAATAAAAGTATTGTTTAAGCTCCCAATGGTTCACTTGGGCTCTTGTGCAACAAAACCAGTTGGAAAGACCCAGAGACCTAACTCTGTGGCCATTTTAAATTACTGAAGTAGTTTAATTCTCCATTGCTGCAAAAGGCTGAAAGGGCCTTCCTTGGCTGTGAAAAGGTGAAGACCCAGGCTGAATGATCCATTTGAACTGGAAGGAATTGTTGATTCACACCCAGCAGTACCCAGCAGAAGGCAGTGATAACACAAATACTGTGTGTGGTTTCCAGTATTTATAGGAGGCTGTGCACATAAAATGATTCCCTTAGTGACGAGACCCTTGCAAACCAAATGCCACCTACATACTATTGTATTGAAGTGACTGGCATGGAACTGTATTTGCAGAGTAAGGAAGTGATTTGCTTGTCACACATCCATCTCTTCAACCGGAGGGTTCCTGGTGCACTGAATTGCCCCCAGGGTCGGAACTGTCACCAGGAATTCTGGTTGTGAGTAATTTTAGAAACAAGTGCTTAAGCTTTAAAATCCCAAGAGGCAAAAAAACCTGTGGTTTAGTCATTAGAGCCTCTACCAGGCACTGAAGTACCCAAACCATCTGTATTTTTATATACAGCACAGTGTCCACGGCCATCAGCCAATGTCTGTAACAAATTTTGTGTCAAAATCAGTCTGAGGCAATGACCACACTGAGGGGAATGGGGGGAGAAAAAAAAAACCAACCAAACAAAAAAAACCCCACAAAGCACCAGCTTACTTTTAAAAGGAAACAACCTGGTTCCTTAAGATGCTGGACAAAGACCTAAATGAACTGGAAATTATTCCCAGCTCATCTGTAAAATGACTAAGGTGTTTCTGCTGTCACTACTCTGTCCTCTGTCCTAGTTTGAAGCAGGATTTCTTTCCAGGGACACTTTTAGGAGCCCGGCAGGGTGAGGCAGGGATGGCAGTCACAGCTCACCACGTGGGTACACAAACTGTGTCTGGAGTTTGTGGCTCTTCTGGCTAGGTGTGAGTTGAACCCTGACCTTTTTACCTTTTTTCTTAGTGCTGGAACCTTGTTACTGGTATTTCCTTGCTGGTTGACACACATCTATGTCAGACATTGTTAGGAAATAGTTTTGAGGAGTGTTTTGGAATATGTGCGTATACACATTGATCTACTGAGACTTTCGAAAAGGGGAGGAAGTTGTATTTAAATTGTATATCAAACACATGAAAAAGAGAAGGAATTAGCTGGGTGTTGGCCAACCTATTTCCTATTACCAACATCCACTTTCCTGTCTTCTGCAAGAAGTGAGGCAGAGGCACGAAACACTCCTACTTTTGTTCCTTAAGGCAGTTCTTCTCAGGCTTTGCCAACAAACAAGGTCAGCTTGCTCAGGCTGCAATCCCTTAAACGTCTGAATTATGTCAGCAGATAGAATAATTTATAACAGAACTTCTCAAATTGTGAGAAATTTGTACAAAGTCTATTACAATGTGAAATCTGTGGATTTGGTGTTGGGAACTCAGTGGAGTGTTTTTCTTTAAAAGCATGGGTTTATAACTGCTTGAAACAAACAGGAGCCCATGGCACTAGTGCAACACTAGAATTTTTAAATCAGCTCAAAATTACTTGACATTTAACTTTAAAAATAGAGCAAAACCATTAGTTCTCTAATTGCTTTTTTAACATTATATGTTTGATATAAAGCTCATTGACATTAGTATCATTTTCTGTTAGAAAATGAGTTTCTGATTGGGTGTTAGAAGTATTTAAGCATAACTAAAATGGAACTAAATGACAAAAAAAAGTCAGGAAAGATTTAGATTCTAGTGTTTTATCACTTATAATGTGGGCTGGAAGTGTTAAAAAAATCAGCATAGCAAGTAATAACAGGAATACAGAATCAGCTGAAACAGAATTATGAAAGTAGTCTTTTCTGTCATTTCCTTTTTATGTTTTGATAACAAAAACTTTCTGTAGATTCTAAGCATAAGGAACAAAAAGGATGCTATGGAGCTAGGATATTACTACAAGTACTGCAAACTTGCAACAAGTTTTATAAAAATCTTGTGAAACTGATTTTTCAGTGTGGATTTGAAGGCAGCCAGTAGAGGTAGCACATCATTTGTTGGCCTCTCTGTGGTCAATGGGAGTTACAGCACTTAAGAGCACAATGGGCTGAAAAGTAATCCACACCTTTGGACATTTATGCTAAAATGCCTCTCCTTTTCAAAAACAGATTGAGGTGTAATTGCTGTGGGAAGAATCATTAGTTTTATACAGCCTTTTAGAGTTAATAGATTAAATATTTCATGAAAAAAGTTGAATAGTACCTGCTTGCAATTTACCTTTTTTTTCACGAATCTATAACAATATTTTTTTAAGGTTAGTTTTAGACAGCCTTTTCGAGCTAGTACATTAAGTATTTCATTAGAAAAGTTGAGTGGTGCTTGCTTGCAATTTTTTCCACTAACCTATTCAATAATTTTAACTGAGATAGAAACACAGGGAAGTAATTTTTGCATAGATGTAAAATATTGTTTCACACTTTGCTTTAGTGCAACTTAAGCTTGTCAGTGACAAGTCCCATTGCAGAGAGAGCTCAGTTTCTGCTGTAAAGTATTACTGTATCATTAACCTTTTAATACCTTCTAAAAAAACCTTTTTGAAGGAGATCAAAGTAGGTACGTCTTGGATTCTCTCTATAGTTTCACTGTGAATATCTGCTGTGAAATCTCATGAGTCACTTCAGATGTTATGGTCATTTCTTCTTCTGGGTATTGGTGGTGCTGATTCACACACACACTTTCTGTCTCTGTATCTGCACAGTTTCTGGGACTTCTCCTGGCCCTTCCCATGTTCAAATGGGCTCATATTTATCCTAACTCCTACACAATTCAAATGGAAAATGGTGAAAACCAACAATCCTGTTCAATGCACAAGCTGTTGGTTCACTGGAGCACTGATGTATGTAGCCCTAAGCTGGTCTGAGGTACTAGTTTATAATTAAATATTTTGTTTTCCTTGCAAGAAGTGCTGATTGTGATGAATTGCATACAGAGGCAAACTTTGAATAACCTGAATTATTTGTAACAACATTAGTTTACAAACAGCTTTACACTGATATTCTCTCATCTTTCCAAAGGAGCACCTGCTCTGGGCTGCACAATTTGAGACGGAGCATCTGATGGGAAGAAAATGCATCCACAGATTAAAATTTGAGCAGATGTAGAGCACACCTCTACCACACACACAGGAATTTCCTCTGTCTTGCTTTCCTGTTCATCATGCCTGAGAGTCATCACTTCAGCTTGGATGCTTTAGTGTTTGGATGAAATAACTGCATGAAACAGTGCAAGCATCATTTCCTTATCAAAGGAGAGAACATTGGCTCTAGACAAGGTAGGAAGTGGAGATAAAATCCACCTTCCAACACTGACCTAAACTGCCACTTTCTGGGAAAGCATTTCCTGGGGTTTTTTTTCACTTCTTGTGTCATTTCCCCTCACCTGAGCTTGAGAGAAGTGTTTTGATGCTTCAACTGATAAAACTATCTCACCATGCCAGTGAAGACACCTCAGGGTTCCTGCTGCAAGGGAAGCATCACCATTTCCTCAGCACCATGAGATTTGTAAAACTGCACACAGCATCAGAAGAACCAAACTCATCTCATTCCTCAGCCTTTAACAGGACCAGATTTTAGGATGCTGTATTTACCATCAGAATCGGTAAAAACTAAATATTTTGTGATGAACCTAGATGAAATTAAACAGCTTTTCCTCATTTTATCGCTTTTTAAAAACATGATTCTAGCCAGAACTATATGAGTGAATTGCTCATAGTGTTTAAATTGACAAATAGATGAGGATGTTGATTATTCAAATTATGAAAATAATCTTTACAGCCTGTAGTATGAAATCTCATGATAGCATTTCAAAACCTTGCTTTAAGGCCGTTTCACCGAATAGTTGAAGGCAAAAAATTTAAAACCGAAACACAGGCAGACAAGGCCTAATTCATGCAGGAGGGTGAATCACCGTCATATCAAAAAATGAGAGTAAGTAGTGTGAGACATTTAAATTTATTTTTAATTAGCATCACAAGCTGCTGATATAACAAAAACTAGAATAGGTGGCCAAGTGAGCAATGGGTGTCCGATGCAAAGCTTGTGGTGAGAGCTGAGCCTCAAGGTGTGCTGTCCAGCCACAGAAACAATTTGAAAGAGGCCTTTTTGCAGCAGAAAAAGATGAAACAAATGTCATTTTTGTGGACCATATGTTGACTTTGAATCATTTTGGCAAAGCCCTAGCATTTCTCCAAAGGCCATCTTTCACCTACAGCCTTCTTGTATTTCCTGGAAAGTTCTTAGAAAAATCTCGAGATGGCTTTAAAAGTCCAGGATTTCAAATAAGTGATTTATTTGCCAGACTTTTAAATTATTCTGCATGTAAACTTCAACCTCTTTTCCAAAACTACAAATGCTGGAAATGCACATAAAATAAAATGCAGTGGGATTATGCCCTAGCTCTTGGCTTCAAGGAATATCTCCCAAATAATTCAAGAATTGTTCCAGAACTGGGAAATTTCTGTTAATCTGTTTAATTTTCTATCTCTATAATAATAGAGATGCAGTGAAAAGACTTAGAAATGTGCAGTGTAGACAAAGGAGGAGCTGTGTAAGGATTCCTGCTTTTTTGGGCCACGCTCCTGATTTGTCAGGCACAGATGAGGGACACTGTATGGACAGCTCAGGTGGGATTTTGAATAACATGGTGATAGTAAAAGATTAAAAAGATCCAGATGCAACTGAAATAATTTTAAAATAGTTATTTACTAAATTGTGAAGTCATTTTAATTTCTCGTTAGGTAATTTTGAATAGCATGGTTTTCGTCTGTGATGGTAAACATTTAAAAGATACAGGTTTAATTAAAATAATTTTGAAATAGTTATTTACTAAATTGTAAAATCATTTTGATTTCTTGTCAGGGTTCTGTCTGATCATGAATCCTTTGTTCTAGGTCACTCGATAGGAAGGAGAGCTTTTACAGGCTGCAGGATGTGCATCAGGAACTGTGAGTGCCCACACAAAATAGATGGGGCACACTGGTAAGTAAAAAATTGAAATTAATCACATACAGTAGGTATTGTGTTATCATCTAATAGTTGCATATTATCCTATGAATCTCAAGCTATTTTATCCAGGGAAAATAACAATAATTCTAAGCAAGCCTGGAAAGAGCTTCTAGAAACCAAAGCTTGAGTACAGATTGAGCTCTGTGCAGAAACACAAAAAGTAAAGTGAAGTTTTGTGACCTGGTCCTCAGGGCACTTAAAGATAGTTCAGCTCTTCTGTGTAATCCTTTTGAAAGTCACTCTGAAATCACTGAGCTGGAATACAGCTTATTAGGCTACTAAATCCCTCTTTTCAAGAGGATTAGAACATGCAAACTAGAACTTGTGTTCTGGGCTGGTAACTGTGGGTTTTAGGTAGGTTGTCCAAGTTTTGATTTCATGGCTCCTGAATGTGGGAGATAATTTTCCATTCTAAATATGTTGTTGCCCTTATTAGAATTAAAACTCTCTTGCTAACTATCTTGCACGTATTTTTAGCTTTCCTGTCAATGCTTTTCAGAATAAATCAAGAGGTTTTCAGGAGGAAACACAGCAAGCAAGTTCCTCTTTGGACAATTCTTTGGACAAGGGAACTTAAATAAACTAGGCTGAAAAATTATATTTAACATCTTGACAATTTGTGGAAGTAGCTAAAACAAACAAAGCACATCCATTAAGCTAGATCAGATGATGTAAGAGCACATTACAACATGCTGTGGGAAATTGTGAGCTGCCCCTCCAGAAGAGTTTGCTGCTCTTTCTTGTACCGTTCTCAGTAATGCTTTCCTGGGTGGGAAGCATTAACTGGATTGCAGGTACACACACACCCCTCAGTGGATGTTTCCCTGCATTTTGTGGGGTTTTCATAAAAAGGATTTTGTGTTTCTCTAATTTTGTGTTTCTAATTTGTGGTTGTCTCTAAATTTCCAACCATTACTGTGTCTTGTTTTTTTAGTCCTCCTCTGTCCGGTTACCAGGACCCCAAAGCTGCAGTTACACTCAGTCCCTTTTAGTGCTGTGGGGACTGCCCTGGTAGAGTTCCATGAAGAAACAAATCCTTTTTTTGTGTTAACAGGAGCAGAACTGGAAGCACACAGCACCTAGCCTCAGAGCAGCACGTTCCTACTGATGGCAGTGCTCTCCAACAGGCTGCAGTAACTGACAGAAAAAGCTTTATCTTCTCTTTCACAAGAACCTTTAAACCTCCCTTTAAATAAAAGCTTATCTGCTAATTGGTTTGACCCCCAATTCACCTGCTCATTAAAGGAATTCATCACTTTTGCCCAATCTGATGGTGGAAAGGTATTGGTAACTCTCACCTGGGAGTGTGAAGGAGGTTTGGTTTTTTATTCCAGGCACCATGCTGTTACATTTATTGTGAAACCCCGACAATACCATTAATAAAGACATTTTTAAACCTCATAAATCAAACAGTGACTTTATGGGATAGTTAATGACAAGTCAAGGATATTAAAGTATCACTGAAGATAGTAATTAAAAAAAAAAAAAAAAAGGGATAAAAACAGCTGTGCTTGCTTAAAGACTTGCAGAAAGGATTGATAATTATCCTGGCATTATAATAGGTTGATTTCTACAAGATTTGCATCTCTTCACTTTATATTACTTTGCACACATGACTTTGAGGTATTAGGCTAATTTTTTACTCGATTTCAGGATCTCATACTTGGTGACAAGTCTGTACAAGCCTAAATAGGGTTGCAGTTCCCAAGGGGAGACTTGTTAGAAAAGAATTTATGAGGTACTGTCTTAACTGGAATACTCACCTCATCTGCATCTCACAGAAACCTCTGGAGCCTGTCATGCAGAAGCTGCACTCTTACCAATTCACAGGAATGATGCTTGACAGAATTAACCCTCTGATGCTGGAGCCTCTCAAAAGAAGAGACAATTTATGTTGACTGTGACATCACATCAATAAAGATAGTAAAGCTGGAAGAGCAGGCTTCAGCTGCAATCAAAGGTCAGTGTCTTGCAACACTGGACAGTGACAGCTGGATAAAATGAGAGAGATGTTGTCTGTGCATGTGTGTGAGGGCGTGTGGGCTCATAAAATGGAATGAAAATGAAAAATTAGTTAAGTGGCCTGGAAACAAAATCTCAATTTTCTTTTTCGTTTTCCATTGTCCTGTAGAAGTTCAGCTCTGTAGAGAAAATCTATACCTACATCATGCAGGGATAAATAATGATGTTCCCCTTACCTCACCCAAGTCAGGACTGAAGATTAACACAGCTGGAAAGTTTTTGTTTCTTCCAGAGAAGAAACAGCCTTCAATATCAAAGTTCTGACAAGTGTGGAGGAAATCAGTAGAGATTCAGAGGGTGGGACTGACAGTTCCACAGAGCTTTTCAGATTAATATTCATCTTGTCTGACCTTTGGTAAAGCTAAAAGTTTTCAAGGCTCCAGCTACTGTTTTTTAGTACTCTTTTACTCAGAGCTTTCCAGCCACTCTGAAATAAATTTGGTCTCTTGCTAAGTTGGTTCAAATCCTTTGCCCTGTATTGCATCCATGGAAAATGGACCATCTAACTGATAAATGCAGAAAGCCCTTGCACGACAATTCTTCAAATGACTCCTGAAAAATCTCCCTCGTTAGAAGCCAACCCGAGCATTAAACAATCTTTCGTGGGAGGTTTTTGTATAGAAACACAGAGCAGGGCTGGCATTCCAGGCTAGGACAGAAAAGCTGATTTCTTTACCTGTTACATTAAATCCCACGTGAAAGCATTGATTAGCACAGCTGCAAGTCCAGTCCTCAGAGCTGTAAGAGCTCACACTGATGGCAGAAATCCCAAGTTCTTAATGCACGGCACAGGCCTGCAATGCAGTGGAAGGAAATACAAGCACTCCTTTCACTGCAGCAACATTCCAGTTCCTAATGTCATCCACATCCTTTGGAATATCTTTCCCTTTTATCAGCTGCTCCCAGAGCTGATGTAAGAAAAGCAAATTTCCCATAAACGTGATTATTCAGGAATTTGGAGACAACTGGTCATGTAACAGATGCCTCATAACTCTTCCATACTTGTGTCTTCATTTTTGTGCTTTGAGAATGAAAGGATTCCTTTTCCAAGTTCTCCAAGCACGTATTCAACCCCAAAGCAGGTGGAAGACTGGACAAGTGACCTTTCCTAGGGTTCTAGCTACAAACACACGGACACAAGCCCTCTGTGAGCTGAGACGTGAGTGAGAACTGCACCTACAGCCTCCCATGTGCTTCCTCTAGCAGAGGATGTGTCCCAGAGAGGGGAACTCCCCAGAGCACAGGATTTGGTGTGCCAGGCCTTATGTGGGCAATTAAAATGAGGATGGAGTCATCTGACTTCCTCACAAATGTGGAAGCTGCCTCAGTGCTTCTGGAGCTGTCCCTGCAGAGGTGACAGTGACAGAGGAGTCACGTCCCTGCAGGGTGGAGAAGCTGCTTTTTGCACAGCTTCTGCATGTGCCAGGACTTTCCACTTGCTGAAGGAGCCACTCCTCACCATTCCTACAGTTCCTCTCTTGCCTGATGGGAAAAAAAAAGCCAGGAAAGAGAACAGCCTTGTGATCCTTCCAGGGGTGACTGTTGATGTCTTTGCAAGCCACTTACTGAGGGTTTCAGAGTACTTTGAGATCATTTCCCCTGCCGGGTTTAAATTCCAAACGCATCCAAGCCCTGTGGGAGTGATGCCTTATCAGTGTGACCTGGAGCAGAGGCCAGTGAGGAGGAATGAGAGGAATAAAGTAGGGATTTATTGCAAGGCCTTCCAAGGCCACAGCCTGGCAATGCAAGAGCCCGGCTGCAGCCCTGCCAGGATGGGCCTCCGGATGAACACAGAAAAGGGGCCTGGCCACGGGGGTTCACACTTTGAGAAGTTCTGCTCCATTTGCATCTTGAGCTGGACTGTCCAATTAATAACTTGGAATGATGGAGTTCCATCCTCCTTGCTCGCCTTCCTCTTTTTTACGTTGTTGATGCTTTTGGGCCTGAGGTTGGGAAGGATTGTCCTTGAATGTTGAGCTGGAGAGAATTGTTGTGTCTGACTGCCCTGTGAGGAGAACTCAGTAACACTTCATATGAAGCTGAGAGCTGCACACTAAAGCAGAACAGAATAAGAAAGACAAAAACCTAAAACTTAAGGCATCAGGAGGGGAAGGAAGGCTCCGAGGTGCCTGCGGGCTCTCTGTGCTGCCATCCCCTGCCCTGCCCCGCACCTTGGATCGAGATCTGACCGACCAGCCTTGGCAATCCCAGGAGGGAATCCCAGCAGGGATACTGAGTTACCGGTGTCCTTACTTAGGATAATAACCAGCAAAGGCATGTTAATGTCGCTGAGGCAAAAGGGCAATTTAAATTGTTTTTCCAGTACTCTCTGAAGTTACCCTGCTGGAAGAGTAATTTCCATACTGTAGCTCTGTGGAAGAGGACAAGGAGGTGATGTAGTGGCAGACAGGGGAGAAGATGCTGTATTTCCAGAGCCTGGAGTGTGAAATTGTTTCTGCTGCCCTGGGCTTAAGCGATGCAGGTGAATTCTGGCAGTGAGCCCTGGGTGGAGCACACAGGGAGCACATGGAAACCGTGGCACTGCCAGGCGTGTGCCACCACTGCAGCATGTAAAAAACAGGCAAAGGACTCTTCCAAGGATATGGCAGCATTATATAAACATACAATATAAATATTTTGTTATCATATTTACCCAGATTACCCAATAATATCCATGCTGTAACTGTGTAAATTGTGTTTATTTGCTCTTGCATGCTGAACCAGCAGCAGAGGCATGCAACATTACTGTGGTTACTGAAGGAGGATATTATGTTTCCTGTTATTGGGAAAAAAGCCAGAATCTTTTCCATCCCTTCTCCCCTCACAGTGTGGAGTTTTGAGAGACTTGAGTCCTCTCTATTGTTTGACCAAATTGATTTTATTCAGGAAAAGTTTTTGTGTTCCAGCTTTAGGAGAAAAACTCTTTTACCAATAAACTACTCAGCAAAGCAGAGTTGAGCAGCTGAAGAGAAGTGAAAAACTGAAAAGCAGCAGCAAAAGACTGCTGTGAGAAAGAGGTTAACAGTAAGGAATGAGGAATGCCAAGCAGCAGGAGAACCATGAAGTAAAATGAGTGTGGGCATCAAGCAGCAGTGGAGCAAGAAGCAGAGTATGGACAGAAAGAGTAGAGGGGAGAAAAGATCAGACAGTGTACCTGGAAAGGTACCCTGCCCTGAATTCCTTCTCTCTTTACTGAGTGTGGGTGAAGGATTAGGATGGCTTCCTCTTGCTTATAAAAATAATACAGTTCTTGTTTCCTGAGTGAGGCATATTTTAAAAATAGGAATTAGTTGGCTACAAAAGAGTGAGTGGGACTAGCTCAAAGGACCTATACAGCAATATTTATCCTTTTACCATCTAGGATATCAGTATAAGCACCTTCTAGTCAGCTATCTTTGGTTAGGTGAAAGATGCTGTCAGCTGGAGTGGCTGTTGCTTTAGTTGGAATAACTGTGGCCAGCTCTGGTCAGCTGACAAGTTTAGATTCATGTCTGTGGTGCAGAACCGTGCACGTGGCAGAAGAGATAACTCAAATCTACAAGTCAAGTTTTTAGTGGAGAGTCCATTTATCATGAATACACCATCACAGTAAAAATGTCCTTCTGTCTCTTTCTTGCTTACTTCACCTCACTCCTTTTCTCCTTTATTTTCTTTCTCCCTCTGGTCTTAACCAAGCAAGAAGAAAGGTGGGTGCAGGCCCAGCATCTTTAGTGGGCCATTGAAATAAGCATTTCTAACTAAAGGGATTGCTTCTTTGAAGTGCTGCAAAACCAATAGTTCCAGCAAAGCCACCCTCACACTCTAGGAAATAATTCATCCATGCCTTAGTATGCAAGGAAGGAGGAAAAAGCAGTTCAGTTTCCCTTGACTGCACAGACATTATTGCACCAGGTATGAAGACAAAGCTGGCTCCCACTGTACACACTGTCATATGGATTTACTGCTAAATCACTTCTTGCCTCTCCTCAGCAGTGGAATAAGACATTTGCAAACATGGCATGATGAGTTAACAGGAATCTTTCCAAATTCCTGTAAAGAAAACCTTTTTTCCTCTCATAAACTTTATAACCCCACTCTAAGGTCTCCTGTATGAGAACCTGATGGCACCAATTCCTAATAAATGCAGATGCTGGGTTACAGACAGGTCAAGGCAGAAGTCGATGGTACTCAAGTGTTATTTGTACTGCAGATGAGGCTGCCAGTGAGTCTGAACCAGAACTTGAGAAATATGCTAAGAGCCATCATCTCTGAGAGGTTTTTTTTTTATTGCTAATTGCAGCATTCCCCTGTGCAACCCCTCAGCCTGTGAGACCTGGTATTGCAAGCCTCTGAGTGGGGCTGGGCTGAGCACTTTTGTGGTCTGTGCTGGGAGTCCCACAGAGAAGGTGGTGGATGCTTTTCAGCTTTTGGCTGCTAAAACCATTAGCCTGGACGAAGGGTTTGTTTTTGCTGTGTAGCTGCCAAGTGTGGTAGCCAAGAGAAGTCAAAGGACACTAAGTTTGGGAATATCTTTAACCACACATCCATCACTGGTCCTTTTAATTGGATTATTGTTTTTTTCATCAAAAAACTTCTCAGAAATCACCCACCTCTTCCATACAGTCGTGGTTTCACTTTTGTATTGCAGCAGCGTGAGGCTGAATGGTTGGCAGAAATACTGTGCTTTGTAGAGATGGAAAGGATGATTTTATGTGGGAAAAATGTGTGGGGCACAGTGTGGTCACTTCATTGCTCCAAAATTTGCTGGCTGCACAGGTTCTGCCTGCAGTGGAAGGATTTTCTGTCAGCAGACTTCTCAAATAAATATTCATTGCTTTGGTGGAGGGACCTTCCCTGCACATCCAGCCATTTAAAAATGAAAGAGCAATATTGCCAGTGCAGACAGCACCTTCCAGCCCAGCTGCTTCCAATTTGATTTTCCTTGGGCAGCACACCATCCAACACTGTGGCGGTATTTTCATTTCCCTTCTCCTTCAAGATATTGCAAAGAGCGCGCAGTAGGTGACAGAAGAAGCTGGGTGGTCCTTTCCAGTGTGTGGTCAGTGCCAAATGAGATTGCAGAGGCTCTGGTGAATGCTCAGATATTCGAGGTTTTACAAGTGCCTGTCTTGAGCATCTCCTTTGCTGCTCTGAGTCAGGAGGGCTTGGGAAAGGGGCAGCTCGGGCGTTTGAGATACCGTCCAGAAGAGTTCGTGGGAAATAGATTTATGATCTCCTCGGAGGGAATGTAGACACTGGAAGCGATTTGCCTTGTGCTCTTCTTCCCTTTCACCACCGGGAGGAGCTGGGAAAAAGGGCTCCCCAATGCCCCGGTGCCTTCGCTCCAGGCTGGTTTTAAACGCAGTGAAAGCAGGGATTCCTGTGAAATGTGTGGGGTAGGGGAGTGCCGCTGTCTGCAGGAGAAAGAGAAGTTCCCCGCACGCACATCTTCCTCTTGCACTGCTCTCTTGGTACTCAAGGGGAAGATATTCCTTCCAGCTCGAGGATCTGTGTTTAAACAGGACTTTGCATTGGATTTGGTGCATAGAACAGCCAGAAACCAAATTAAACCAAGTGGTGTGTAAATATCACAGACATGGCAAAGCCACCCGAAAGCAAAATTCTTGAGCCAAGAGGTGAATGCATGAGCAGACCTCCAGCCTGAGCAGATGCCTCAGGAAATGTTCCTGCCCACCTGGCAGACCCAGCTGCTCCCTGTGCAGTGGGCAAGAGCGCTGCAAAGAAGGAAGCCAGAATGCCAGAAAAGAACTTAAATTCCTATTTAGAATTAGGACCTAATTCTAGGTCTTTAGACCTTTTAGACCTTTTTCCAAAATGTCACGGCTCAACTGCCTTCTCAGCTAAGATGAGGGCCGTGAAGGGTTTCTGAGGCCACAAATTTAAAAAGCAAAATAATGTGTGAAGAGTGTGGTAAATGTGGACTCTTCCCTCTCAAGACAGTAATGATGGCCGTGTCTGTGGCTGTATTAAATCAGTCCAGTAATTCCCAGCCTGCATCTTTATAAGTTTGCAGAACCATTTCTGTGCAATATGAATGAAATACTTGGTAACTTTGATTTTTGTCTCCATGACAAACATTATGCAGCCCCTCCAAGGATGTCTGGGGATGGGCAGTCACCTGTGCCTCACTTCAGTGTCTCACAGAACAGGGATGCCTTCAGCTATGGGAAGAAAAATGGAAGAGTGCCAAGTGCATTTTCCTGAGCTGGAATTTGCTTATTATATTATAGTGTCTCTTTGCCTGTCTCTTTGCCCTGAAAATTTCCGGGCTGCACAGAGTAGCTCTGCCCCAGGTAACAGTCTGAATTTATGCTCCAACTTTGAAAAGCTAGGACACTCCATGGACTTCCACCTCTACCTAGACACTGAGAGATTGCAAAAGTGAATTTAAAGAGACCATGTAAGCCACACAGCCTGACATTTAGCAGGGCATTTCCCACAGACTGTGTCATGTACGGTTGGCCAATGGAGTGATATGATTTGGTGAGCTCCTCAAGCAAATACAAGAGCTTTTTGAGTGAAGCAAGAGCATGGAAGCAATTTGAATATTTTCCATCTCTGATGCTGAATTTGGGACTTTTAGCTAGTCATTTAAACTGCAGAGCTTCCAAAGTCCTTGAAAGTCTTTAAGATAAGGAGAAGAGGAAGAATAGGTAGCCATGAAGCATTTCTTTTCTTGGCTCCTCACACATTGCCTGCTGCCAATTTTCACTGCTCTGCACACAAAAAGCTGTTTGTCTCTTAATGCTAAATCCCATCCTGGGATTCACAAACAGTTCTTCCACATGTCTGCAGGGATCAAGCAGATATACAGAATTGCCATCAAAGAAGCTGAGTGCTTTGGAAGGAGAGAGAATGGGACCAAATGTTTAATTTTGCTATTCTGCATTCAGCTAGGGAAGTAATCCCAGCATTGGGACAGAAGTAGATCCGCAAATAGAGTCTGCAGCTCAGTGCTGTGTCTGCCCAAGAAAGCTTCAAATTGCAGCAGTGAGGCAATCTCATGGGTGAGAACACCCTGAAGAGCAGGAAAGCCCAAATCACCTCCATAAGAAAGCAAGTGATGCTCCATTGTGGCTTTCACTGAAGGTTCAAGGCTGCTGAACTTGGCCAACATAATTTTTTTCATATATCTATCTAACTTTTCCAAGATATGGTATCTTATAGCAGCTCTTTCTATTGGGGTTCATACCAGAGCTGATCCCTTTGACAAACCAAAGGCATTTTCCCAAGAATAACATAGGCAGAATTGCAAACATCACCCAGGAATTCCTTGACACCTGTAGTCCTACAGTTTGCTGTCCCTGGGAAGATTTGGGATTATGGCTTTTGGTTCTGTTTGCATTAGCTGACATGTTTTCTATTTGGGTTTCATTGTTCATTTTGTTTTCCATAAAGGAGTTGTGTATTTCACTTCTACAGACAGGAAATTTGAACATACAATATAGATTATCAGTCAGCATGATCTGTGAGCAATGAATGTCCACAAAGTGAAAGGAGATGTACATACCCCAAAATAAGTCTTAGTTTCTCATATATTGAGAAGTTCCTTGTAAATGGTTCACATTTGAATTCCTATATAACAATTTCTAGTAAATAAAACTTAAGAAACAAGCTAAATTTAGCACAATTGCAGGACACATTTCACACACTCAAACATTTGAAAGGAGAGACATCAGGTTTTGAAACTTATGGCTCCCCTTGTTCCCTCACACACTTATAAAAATATTACTACTTCTGTATTCTGCTGCTGCTCCTACATTTCCAATAAATACCCAACGTATGAACATGGAAATCTACCAGCAAATGTTTAAGGGTGATAATGTGCTTTTCTACCAATCCATCAGAGCATCACAAGTTCCATGTGTTCCAGGAAGTCTTTGCTGCAGAGGTGGAAGTTACTTACAAGCTTCTCCAGAAGGGGCTGAAGGTGTAGACCAGCAAACCCAGCATGCTAAAATATTCACTGTGCTCACTTCAGGCTGGGTGTTCAATTCTGGTTAAAATCCTTTCAACACACACCACGTCTGAAATTCTGGAAACCAGGAGGAGCAGATCACAGTATGACCAATGGATAAATCACAAAGACACACAATGCCATTCTGAAAGATGACCCAAAAGGAAAAATTATTTCATTTCAGAAATAATTAAAGCTTGATTTTTCATCTAACTAGCAATGGAAAAGTATCTCATAAATGTGTTTATTCTAGCTCGCCTTTGGCCGCTTCAGTGACATTTTTGGCAAAAGTAAATTCTGGAAGAACACCAGAACCACACGGTAACAGAGCGGGTCCTGCACCACAATTAAATGAATTTGGAAAAAGGTGCCCGCCTGAGCTCTCTTATAGAAATAACAGTTAAGATAGTGAGATTTTTCTATTTTGCCCCTATGCTTTTATGCCTAAATACTCGCAGTCACCACACCAATGGACTTCCAATTGAGGAACAAACTGCATGACCCAGGAAGAATTCTTCTATACAAATTTAAAATCAGTCCAACAGTTATTTGCTATAAAGGAAGGAATGTGTCACCTGTTGCCTTTAAATTTGGACAATCTAAAAGGCCAAGAGAAGTTTTTCATGCCAGAGTTCTGTGTCGGCACTTTCTGATTGCATTATATTGATTTGGGGTTTTAGGTTAGAAATACACTTTAGATCTAAGTCTAGGTTAGAAGAGGAAAAGTGATCTTTTCTTTCTATTCAGTGTTTGGCGGAAGGAAGAATGAAATGTCTCTCTTTAATTGGAGAATACTTTATTTATGGAATGCATTGCAGTACTACCATTATACCTAAGTAGGAATTCATTATGTGACTGTGTTTTCTTTCAGTCAAAATAGCTTCTATTTCTCTCTGTGATCAGTGGAAAATTTAAATCTTCAAAGTAATGGTCTAATCCACCTAAATTGCAAAAATGTTAATGTTTCCTGTCTCTTCCTTTTCCCACTGTGCCTCCTTTCCCCTCATTTTCTGTGAGCTTCCATCCTAAGTTATTTGCTGCAGCCAGGAATGCTACTTTTTCTTGGCGGTGTTCTTTCCCTTTCTTCAGGGCTGCAAGCCCTGGGAGAATTAAAGCAGTATTAGTCCAAAAAATGTTTGCCAATAGTGGCTTGGAGTACTGTAACTTCAACAAATCTTGGCCCTTCATGTCCACATACTGTTCAGTATAATTTGAATTCAATGCTCTCTCACTTTTCTGCAGCACAAGAAGAGCAGTGATTTAGGAAATTGTAGTGTGACTGAACTTTATTCTGCATGTTTTCAGTAAGTTCTGGAAGTTTTGCAGGACTCTCAGTAGTGATCAAGACTGTGGTTTGGAGATGTTTGTTTTAGAACATAAAAATTAAAAGAAAATAAAGCAGTGGTCTACATAGGCAGATGATCTAGAAAGCCTGAGCTGGTAGCTTTAGGAATTCATTACACAGAGGCAGGATGAAAAAATCTTAGTCAAAAGTGGTAAAGGGAATAAAGACCTTTGTCTATATCACAAGAAAATACTCTGTCTTAAGAACTGTTCACGTTTACCAAGTGCCAGTTTTGTATTTATATCCCTCTCAAAGCTTAGGAACATAAAAGCGAAGGAACAACCAAGGATATCACAAATCTAACCTTCACATGCAACAAATGCTTCTCTAGTAAAATTGGGAGAAATGTCTTTCATGACAGCATAAATATTAGTGGCACATAACAAAAATAGTAATTTTTAAGTACTTTAAATCTGAAACTACTTCCATTGTCAAATGTGAAACTCGAGAGCCCTGTCCCTTCACAGCACAGGGGAAGGTGGGACATGTGGAGGTCACAGGCTGGCTTCTTCTCCAGTTTTCTGAGGGTACCAGTTTGAAACGGTTGCTATGCAGAAAATGCCAGCTTTTCACAAGATCTGAAAGCTGTTCTTAGCTCATGGAGAAAATACAGGTTAAAAAGCTGATTCATGACAAGCAAAGAGTTGATGTAACAGGTATTTAGGCTTTAAATCCATAAGACTTAAGATGGCGGGGTTTTTTTCCCATAATCAAGGGACAAAGCAGTGAACTCTAAAACCTTCAGATTCGTGTGTCTAGTGAAGACCTCTCCTAGCATGCCAAATATTTAATTTTTGTTTTCAATTCTGCTGAACAAGAAAGAATTACCCATCTGATTGGCCCTCTGAAGCTGTCCTTTGGTCCTGGACATTATGAGAACCATCAAGCTCTGCTTGCAAGATACCTCTGCTGAAATAACATGGAAATTACAGCAAAGGAAAGGGAAGGATGGTGAGCTGGTTGCTTTAGCTCCTCCATGTAGCAACCTAAGGATTTCAGTTTTTTTCTCCTCAACCAAGCTGCAGCCCTGTAACTTAGGGGTTCTTGAAGTAAAGGAAATATCAGTGCCAAATACCCAGGTGATGGCACAGAGCATTTATGGCCTCGTGCTAAGCAGCAGCTGCACCATCATCTCGTACCAGAGGAGTTTGTGCAGATTTGTGTCTGTTTTGAGCCACACCTCAGAATAAACCACCTGTGTCACATAAATACCTCAGGCAGGGTTTTAACATTGGGCTGCTCCTTTTTGCCTCTGTTGCTGTCCTGTTAAATTTTAGGAATGACCAATATTTCCAAGGCATGAAATTCCCCCTTTTTTTTTTTTTTTGTGAAAAATCTTCAGGTGTACATAGGAAAGAAACAAGCTACCAACTTCTGTGAGTAAGCTGGGTGGGCTGAATTTTCCTGTCCCAATATATGAAGATTCTTAAATAGGGTATTAAATATTCTGATATATACAGTTATATATAGACACACACACATATATTCTTATCTATTCTGATATATTTAGTAGCTAGAGACGATGAGTCAGCCCTGGAATAGTTTGAGTGCTGTATAACTGCAGATTCAGGATGTGGGGGAGGCAGTGAGCATTGGGAGTGTGGTAAAAACATGGGAGTTCTGCAGAGCAGGGGGTGAATTCAGGAGCACAGTGTACAAATCTGTACAGACCCAGGCTTTGGTAGTTTTGCTGCTCACAGAACAAAAATAGTTGTTATTTGTCCATATTTGTGTGGCATAGGAGTACATGCAAACCTTGAGTGGAACAGCACCAACCATTAGTTTCTGGCGATAAATTTAAAAGCAAAACTTCTTTTAGCCTCCATCATTACTGGACTCTTTTTCAGGTCAGGCAGTTACTGTGAATCCATGGCAACTTTGCCTTTAGACTGTTACATTAGTATTTAAGTGAGCAACTAAAGAGACCAACAAGAGACTTTATCATCAGTACAGCTTCAACAGGACTGCACAAAGGTCAGAGGTAATAAGGGAGTATTTTCTTAAGAAGCCATACCTGGGTTTCTTCTTATTCCTCTGTAAAGCCACTAAAGATGGCAGAGGTTTTCGTCCTTGAGGAGTAGAATGAATAAAGCCTTTTATTTTCACAGTTCACAGTTGAATCAGCAATGATAATTTATTTTCTTGTTGCCTGCCTTTAGCCAGTCAGTGGCAAAGTAAGAGTCAAATTCATACATGTCACATCGAGATAACTGGCCAAGAAGGAAGAAGAGAAAAAACCCCTGTTCATATAGATTAATTCCTAATTGTTTTCTAATCAGTTTACATTCAATTTTTAATCAGAGAAGCCAAATCAATATTCAGCTAGGCAGGTGTGCTATGGGGGAAATCTTCCCTGATGCCAAATATGAAAATAATGCCAGCTTGCAGTGTTATGACCTTTCTAATCTCACTGCATTAACAATGCTGAATCTTCAATTTCACACTTGCCAGGTTGTCACAGCACCCCTGGCTGTGAGGATGGTTTACTATAAACTGACAGGACCTTACCTACCTCAATAATTTTGATAACATTTCTTCTTCACAATGCTTGCAATGTGTTTTTGAAATAAGCAATTCCTGTTTTACTGATAGGAAAACCAAGAAGTGAGAGAGAGGTTAAATTAGTTGCTCATGGCAAAAATGTAACCAAGGTGCAGAATTCCAATGCCTTTGCTGTACTAAGAATTACACTATGCTCTTCTTTTATTACATTTATTTATTGATTGTTTCAAGGACAGTGTGAATATTTTCCAGTTTACTTTTCCATAAATGTGCTCATCTGAAGAAAAGCTCTTGGAAATCTTTGTTAACACTTCATTTTTCATCGTATTTATCATTATCTTTAATAATGTCTTAAACCAAAATACTAATATTCACAGTATTAATATATGTATATATATATAT
>WEKY01045912.1:6356-17578 GCA_013390045.1 Picathartes gymnocephalus | reverse complement strand
CCTAATAATTTCTTGTCATCATTTGGGGCAGTAAGTCAATTAAGATAGAGAGGCAGATACTGAGATTAGCTCAGTTGGTCAGAGCGTGGTGCTAAAAATGGCAAGGTTGTGGATTTGATTCCTGGGCCTTTCACTTAAGAGTTGGACTCAATAATCCTTGTGCGTTCCTTCCAATTTAGCATGTTCTAATACTTCTGTGAATATGACATGTGATTCTTCCTTGCTTTTCAAACTAGTGCTTTCCTATACTTGTGTATGAAAGATTATGCATATGCAGGGAAAGAATGGTTACATGTAAATATTGGCAAAACCTGAACAGGCTGTGAGTAATGCGGAGCTGCAAGTGAGATTTGTACAGGCAGCAGAGCCCAGGTGCCAAAGTCAGTCTCCTGCATGTGGGTCAGGGAGCTGCTGGAGAGAACAGCTGTCTTGGTCAGAAAGTCATTCAGTATTAAGCTTCAGGTCACAAATTTTAAAAAATTTCTCAAAATTAAGTATTGAAAGAGTGTACTTTGGGGACATAGTGGTCTTTTCATCAGTTACAGTCTCTTACTGAAGCCAGGATTTCTTTCAAAACTGTCCTGTAGTCATAGTTTTGATGAAGAAATTACTTTGTGGCTTTCTACAGTCTGTGTTGTGAGCCTGTATGATCATAATTGTCCCCTCTGGACTTAAAAGGCATTACACAATTCTTGATAACTAATTTTGCCAAATGCCACAAAGGAATGAAGGAAAATTTAAAGGTCCCAAATCCCTTCTGCATTCCCTGTGACAGTTTTACAGATACCTGGCTAAGCTTTAACATTGCAGAATCATGGAATCATGAAATGAATGAAATTAGGAGGGACCTCAAGAGGTCATCTCGTCCAACCTCACTCTTCAAGTAAGGCCACCTAGGCCCAGTTGCCCTGAACTGTGTCCAGATGACTTCAGAATATCCCCAAGGGCAGAGACTCTACAACCCGTGCAAGTGCTAGGTTACCCTCACAGTGAAAAAGTGCTTCCTGTGTTTCAGTGTGTGCCCATTGCCTCTGGTCCTGTCACTGAGCACCACTGGAAAGGGCCTGTCTCTGTCCTCTTTGCAGCCTCCCTTCAGATATTCAGATAGATAAATAAGACTCTCTCTGACTGCTCTCTTCACCACACAAAACACTGCCAGATCTCTCAGCCTTTCCTTGTATTAGAGATGCTCTATTTCCTCACTCATTTTTGTGACATGGTCAGGCTTTCTCCAGTTTGTCTGTGTCTTTCTTATGCTTAGTATCTTGAGTGTTTCCAATGATGAGGCACCTACCATGTCTTTGAAAAACCCAGTGTTTCAGTGTTTCACTAACCTCATTGCAAAAGACGTCTTCCTTATATCTAATCTAAATAAACCTTCTTTATTTAAAAAAGTCAAGGAAGTTCACTATCAGCATTAAGCTGTTCTCTCCTGTTTGCTCAATCAGCCTGAAGCTGTTTGCTCTGTCTGCTGCGTTTATCTGCATTCACTGAAAATCTGGTGAATGTGGCAGCGCAATGATAACAATATTTAGGTAAATGTACCTCTATCCTTTGGGGATGTAAGGACAACTGGGTATTCCAGTGTAGGGAAACATCCTGAACATGCTTACAGTGACAGCATACTTAGCTATTCTGATATATTCAGATTACATTTTTAGTTTGATGCTACTTGAGAATGTCAAGGTGTCTTAATTGTATTAAGTTGCTTAATATTTTACAGTCATCTTAATTTCACATGGAACTGAGTCTTTGCTTGTATATTTAGTTGCAATCTATCCTTCTGGTACATATAGGAGGTACAGTATATCTCGCAGGTATGTAGGTGCTGATCTGATGTGTATACGCACAGAAATACACACAAAAGTATATCAAATTAGGCATATCTGGAAGCCATGCTCTCATCACTTCCTTGCAAATCAGGGTACAGATGACCTCAAATACCTTAATAAGTTAAAAAGATTGTGATTTACCTTGGATGTCAAAATACACACTTTCAAGGAAGTAATTTTCTTTCACCAATGAATGGCACCTATTTCATCAGCTAAGAGATTAAGTCATTCTGAGAGAGGAAATAAACACTGAGAACTTATCTGAAAATGCCTCAGGCAATTGATTCACTTAATAGGTACAGACTGACTATTCTGACATATGTTAGACCAAAATGCAACCTACAGCAGCAAGCTAAAATGGTACAGGTCCCCCCAGAAGGAAAGAGCAGGATGTTGGTCAATAACAGCTTTGCAGTTTTTCCTGTGCGCTGGGGAGTGCAGGTAGTCACTTACCTGGCATGTAGCCCCGGGACCTGCACCCTGCACCCCACAGAAGAGGGCACCTGACCATGTGGAGGCTACCATGTGTCCTGGATTTCCTAACATCACTGGACTCTTGTCTACGCTACCTAGTGCTTGCAAGCAAATAAAAAGAGTTTGGACGTTTAACAACACTTTAATTTGCTGGTGTATTTCCGGTTTTCATTCTAGTTCTATTGTAGGCAGGATAGTCCTCTTGAGAGAATTAATATTCCTGCTGTAAATCTGCTGTATTATGCATGCAGGTAAAATATGCTCTTGGCCTCCAATAAGAAAACATTTGCACATACTAATACTAATACTAATACTAATACTAATACTAATACTAATACTAATACTAATAATGTGGTTTTCAGGCTTTTTAAGAAAAAAATAAGTATGCTGCTCCAGGACTGTGTTGTCATGGGCAGCTGCTGCACTTCTATAGCCCATTGCAGGTGTCATATTACCTAAGTACAAGTGGCTATGGAAACCATAAACCAGTGTTTTCTTGCTATGACAAAGTAAGACTGACAAACAGCCTTTATTTCTGTTTCCCTCCCTTTTTTACTCTCTCTGGGGTGGTTGTGGTTTGGATTTTTGTTTGGTTGGGAGGTATTTTGTGGTGGGGGAGAGAATACTTCCTCTTTTTTTTTCTTGAATTTTGTTCAGGCAGCCCGGTGGACCTATTCCTTCTCCTACAAGCATTGGCTGCTGATTCTTTTCTAACACGACCAGACTGCAGTCTGATTTTTTTTGAGGGAACGATCTTAGCTGAATACCAAATGAGAGAGAGAAAGGCATCTTTAACTGTTATTTTCTAATTTTAGAAAAAATATTTGATCTTTTCCTTTCTTATTCTTATAAAACCCATTTTTTACTGGAACTTCATTAACCTGCGGAGTGGTTTATGAATTTTCATAATTTTTATCTTCCAGTTCACCAATAGGAAAAGAAGAAGGAAAAGAAAGGAAGAATCTTATGCTCTTTTCTGGTTGAAAAAGCATGTATTTAAACAAAAAACTTATTTTGTGAGAAGGTTTTGTGAATCACCTTTAAGCAGTAATTTCCAAAGAATTTCCAAATTTCCAAAATTTCCAAATGCTCCTGAGTTCTGAGTTTCTAGCTTGCATTTTGTACTGCTCTCTTACTTGCCATTTGTTTTACCACAACATTACTGGCTTCTGTTAATAAGTAATCTTGAGGCAGTTATTTTATTCCTTAATACAAAATTCTTCCATATCTTCTTTTGCATCTTAAGGTCTTTCAATATTTGATACCATCAGAAGGTTTCCATGTGCACTTTTAGAGTCACGGTGCCCAAAGAGCCACAAATAGCATGAGACAAGATCATAATAGATGTGTGATTTGGAAAAGTCTCTTTCTCTCTCTCTCTTTTTTTTTTTTTAAGGTTATTTTGAATTATTAAAGATGAGGCATTTTCTCTAATTACAGTTATGATTTTGGAAAAGAGTTACCTTGGTGGTTAAAAGATTACTGAATCATCTGCTTCTCATATTAAATATGAAGGTGAACATTGTTCCTGTGTCATAAAAGTGATTAGGAGAAAAAATTATCTAATGATGGACCCACACAAAACACCACTTTCAACAGAAGATTGACTTTCTCCCATATTCTTCCAATTAAGTTTCCTTGGAGGCTGTTTAGAAAAAAAAACAAACATGCTTTAACGCTTTGATTTCACAAGTAAACAGTCCCAAATTTGTCATGTATTACAGAAAATAGGACAAAGGTGTCAGTGGTAATTGTATTGATAAAATTCCACCTAGGTCATAGCAACATAATCAATTTTTAATATCTCTTACAACTTAAAATTGCAGAATAATTCAGATGGGATCTATGGGGGTAGTCTTGTCTAACCTTCATTGTCTAACAGCAATACCAATATTGAATTTAGACCACATCTCACAGAGCAGCTACCCAAGGATGGAGGCTGGACAGCCTTTCTGGGCAATCCATTCCAATGTGCATTTATCATCACTGCAAAAAAATGTTTTCATTACTCCAGAACTCTAACACTTATGACATTTTGTATATTCTGGTGGCCCACATCCTGGAAAAGCTTCAGCTTAAAAGCAGGCCTTTGTAGTGCTATATTTCATTACATCTTTTTAGTTACATGAATTCACTTTAATAATGCAGATCAGATTTATTTACAGATTTAGGCAACATTTCAAGAAAAATTGTCCAGCTTTTTATCAGATATTCTGTAGATATTCCTCTGTAATTCTAGTAATTGTTAATGTCATGTAGCTAAGGTGAACTGGTCAGATAAATAAATGACAAGAAAATCTAGATTCTTAGAAATTTTTATTTTTGTTTGTTTTTTTACATCAACAAATTCCGGTAGTCTGGTCTGGAAAAAAAATTTGGTTTATTTTACATAACTTTCCTGTTTTAATGTTTTCAATATCAAAGGACTCTCATTGGAACAGAATTTCTTTGGCATGAGAAGTCACTGGAAGAGTACAAAAAACAGTCTGACAAGAAACAGTCAAAATGAAACAAATTCAAATAAAGAAAATGCATTGGGTGAATCAATTCAAAACCCCTAATTTTCAATCTCTAGATACATATGAAATATAAACTTTTTTTTTCAGAAATGAAGAGATTATATTATTGAAAGCCATTCATAGATTATTTCTTTGTGATTTTAAGGCTAATCAGCAATATACAAGATTCAAGACTAGAGTCTGTCTGCCTATTTTTCTTTGTCTCTTATTCATAACTTGATTGATTTCCACTGAGTGTGTACTTATTGGCAGCTGGAATAGTGCAGATAATGGTACTGAAAGGACGTGTAAAGCATGGTATAAATGGATCAGTACTTCTCACAGGCTGAGAAACAGGCAGAGTCAACTGCAACACCTTTGCTGTAGTGGTGGCAAAGAGTGCTTGGCCAGGTATGGGTCCTGCATGGTTATCATCCTCCTTTGCCCACTCAATGTCACAAGTCACCCCAACCCTTCCTATTCTGGAAAGCAGCAAAGTTATAGACAGGTTATAAAACCTGTGATACTTAAAACCCAAAAATCAGGCGCATGCTAACCTTGCTTCCAAGAAAAACATTTGGTTGATTCTATACTTACAGGATGAAATGTATTTTCTGCAGGAACCAAAGAAATTAAGACTGTCCTAGGAACATTCAGGTAAATGAGCTGAATTTACTCTGGAATAATCGAGAGATAGACATTTCTCTTACAACACAACTATTTTTCTTTTTCTTTTTCTCTAGGTTGTTTTATTATGCTAGCACTTCTATTTAGTTCATCTGGTCCATCTCCAGGAAATGTCTGTCCTCTTTGATTTGAAGACCACTCACGTTCACACTCAGGAATCAGGACTGCGATACCTCTTGAAATGATTATGTAAGCTCATATGTATGTCCAGGCCATTAGGAATGTCTCGATTACCCTCAAATGGTCCTAAACCACTTTGGAAAATCAGGTGGAAAAATTCATTTTGGTTTGTTTATTGTATCCATGATGAATCCCTAAACATTGGGATGTAGGCTTCTTGTGGTCAATTTCAGCTGACAAAATCTTGTGGATGCCCTGGAAGGACACCCCCTAGGTTCTGGCCTCTCCCATGGAATACCAAGGATCTATTCCAGTTTCACTTTGCCCTGTTTGGCTTACATGACCAAGTTCCAAATCTGTAACCCCACTGGTTAAAACCACGTTAATCCCTGTCCCCTGGCCTCTCCTTCCCTGTTCTCCCATTGGCCCTCACACCCCTGGCCCCTCCTGTGTGCCACTCCCAGGCCCTCAGATCCTTGGATCCTGATGCTCTCCCTGCCCCTTACCTCTCTGGCATAAAACCTAACACCCTGCCTTTGTTCTGGGTTCTTTCTCTCTGTCCCTCCCAGTGTGTGGTTAATAAAAGAGTTGGGAATTCACACGAGGAACCCCTCCTGGCCTCTGTAGCCTTATTTCCATCGGCTGTGCGTGCGAGAATGGTGGGCTCCTCCGCCCTGACCACGGTGCCTCCCCATTCTTTGGGAGACGCTCTCAGAAGGTTGCGGTGCCGAGCCTGCCCGAGCCGCACCACAACAAAATCTCAAAGTGTGAATACACACTAAATACCCTTTGAAAAATTATGAGAAAGAGGTTAAAATTGTTCAATATTTAATGTTCATTTATTTTTTATTTATTTATGTTCTAAAGAAAAGACGTGATCTTCTCAATAGAGCAAAAGTTCTAAAAATATTTACTGCATACATAACTTTACAAAAGTACAGACTAATCCCATGGTGGCCTCTTTTGCACAATGAAATGAGACTAAATAGTCTCAGTGAGAGCTGGACTTTCTTCAGATTTTATATTGATAAAATACTCTGTATTTTAGCCTGCTGAGTTCATGTTTCTGAGCAACCATAAACAACTCTGTGTCTGATGATTTTCTGTACAGGCACACATACAATGACTATATGAGAAGCACTGATTCAAAGAATGAGTAGAGGCTTTCATCAGGTTAAAAAAAACCAAATAATACAAATGCTTCAGCACTAGCAAACTGTACAGACAAAAAGACAGAAATAATGGATAAGGGTTTAGGTACACAAACCAGCCATAAAAAGGATCTAGTTAGTACTGAGGCATCATAAGAAGCATCATCCAAATAAAACCCACTGATGAGATTACTTACACACTAATCAAATTTCTAGAATTTATCTGGATAATATGCCAAACAGATCAGTCATTCCTGGCTAAAGGAATTCCTGGCTTCCTCTCATGTACCAGAGCCTAAATGAATATAGGCAAAAATTCACAGTTGGATGGGCAGCCCACACAGCTGTACTTTACAAAGACAGCTAAAAGACTCATAGTTTCACCAGCATTGCTTTGGTGAGGTACCAAGTGGATGCCATATGAAATAAGTGAACCATTTCTGAGATCCTTGTTTCCTAAATGATCCCTGTGCTGTGAATTAGTACAATCTAGCAGTTTGTAAGACAGCATGAGCCTGACTGTGGTGAGACACCTTCATCTATTCTTGCTTAGTCTAAACCCAGCCCTCTCCACTATACTTTCTTTAATTTGCCTTCATAAGGAGAGGGACACAAGTGAATCAATGCTTTCTGCACCCTTAGGGGCCCATGAGGCAAGCAGAAGCATGAGGGGTACTGCTCCCACCAGTGCAGCCACTGTTCCCCACTTCCAAATTCACGTGAAAGTCTCAGAGCCCAGAGACCTGCCAACGAGGACAAAGCAAGACTGTGGAAACATCAAACAGGTTGGGTGGTGGAATTGAAGATCCACTGCCCTTTTCTACTGCTTGTAACATGATGAAGAACATGTTCTAATTCTCTCTTGTTTTTTCCACACAGAAAAAGTGTGGACTCAGATTTACTGTAAGGGTTAATCTTCACTGGATCACTGCTCACTAAGTAGTTCTTATATCAGCAATATCTCAGCTCCTACAGCCTGGGCTAATCTGTAATTCACTCTGGTTTTCTTCCATGTTTTCTCTTTTAAATCCCCCTTAAGGGAACAAAACCTGTTTGCCTGTTCTAGACAAAACACAACAGGAAAAAAAACCAAAAACTATGCTGACTTTTCAGAGAAAGTAATGTGTAGTTGATGACTTTTCCCTGTCTGATGCAGATTTCTGTATATTTAATTTTAAAAACTCCTTGAAAACTCTCCTAAATTTTGTTTTGGACAGAGATTGGAGTAAATGAGGTCAAGATCTAACAGACTAGTACATATATGAGTACTCTGTAGTTAAAAATCCAGAGACAATCTATTGCAATAATTTACGCAGAAGGAAACAATATGTTATGAAATCCAAACCAATATAGAAAAGCAGTCTTCTTCACAAGCAACAGCTTGAAGGGAAAGCTAATTTATTTTTTTTTAGTCCAGAGAATATAGGTAGAAAACCAGAACAAGTCTTGGGATGCAAGACCTCTTTTTCAGGTCTGAAACAGAAATTGGATAAAATATTCTCCTATCATTTCAAACTCAAGACTCTATGCCTAGAAAGTTACCCTGCTTGTCTAACAGATGGGCTTAGTTCTGCCTGCAAATCTTTTCTGCTCATATCAGCCCAAATTATGCTGCCACTATCACTTCACATGGACAGATAAAAATGCAACAGAGCCAACCAAAAACCAGCCCTCAGATATGATACTGGTAGAGTCATTTAAAAATGCAATCGGAAGGTAGTACCTGCTTGCTTTAGGAATACCTCTTAAAAGAACCACCTTGATACCTTGTATCAACACTTTTCAACATCTAGAATTACTTTTGCAAATTTTTTTACAAAAACTTTCTATAAAAGTTGTTGTTTTATAAATGTGATGCCAAGTGCTTCATTAGCACTGCAAAACATTTCAGGATTATTCTTGCTTTTAAAGAAGATGATAATTCAGTGTTTGGCCAAGCTGCATGCTCTACTTTTTCCCTACATGTTCAGCTTTGTTGTTGTATTAAAAATTAATCATACTTCACCTAATCATCTTGAATTTCGATTTGGATTGCAAAGTTAATGCCATAAGTGAATATGAGTATCTGTGAAGGAGATAGAATAACCACTTATACGCAGTTAATGATTTAGAGAAGTGATTTTTCTAACTGTAATGTTAGGGGCTTAGAGACTTGTTTCAGGCATTTGCATTTGTGTCTTAATCTAGCAAAAATAATCTTTTTTTGTCACTAGCTAAATATCAGCAGAGAGATAAAACATGTCAATGAAAAACAGACAGATTACTAAAACAATAAGGAATCTAAAAGCCTCTTATTAAAAGCATATTTTAAAATCAGAACATGAAAAGTATAAAATGCACTTTAAAAACATAAGAAATAATTCCTCTTGAGAGTTTGATAATAATTTTCTTTTTCTTTAGACTATAGGATGATCTGACAAAAATGCCAATATTTCCCGTTCTCTTTCGATCTCCAATTATGGGTTAAGAAAGTTGATATTAACCTTGAGAATAAGTTTCTTGATTTCTGTCAGAGCTCAAAGAAAAGAAATTAAGTACATTACTACGTATAAATAGAGTACATAGAAGGACACAATTCCTCCATATTTGAATATGCTCAAAGTGGCAGATACGGAAACAGTACTGGGTATTGTAGTAAGTAATCTAATTCTGTTTCTGTGGGTTTGGGATATATAGACTATTCTAGGCTGACAGAGGGTACTGAATATCACTCGGTCCTTACCTTTCACATTTTTGACATGTTCTGCATATGTTATAAAAATGTTTTTAAGAATGTTCTCTGCTGATTGAACCTCTCTGCCTCTCTGGTATAACTCTCCTTTGTCCATCAGAACTATAGTAATTTGCTTTAGAATTTGCAGCCTAGAAATTCTAAGCCCTTTTATAGTAAAACTATGCTTTCAGAATGATAAAAAATGAACTTCAGGTATAGAAAAAATTCTCTACCCTAATGCCTCAAGAACATACTCTCTGACAAAAAATATACTGACGGAATACAGCAATTCTTATGCAAAAGGGTATGCAGTTGCCTTCCCTATTGTTAGAGGTGACTGTACATGACCTAAAGGTATTTCCTACAAATTGATCCATTTACAGAAAGACACAGAGTTTTGTGTGGATTAGGAAAGAATGTTTATTGCTGTTTCCTTGTGTGGCCTGCTTATACAGTCTGTAGTTATCTGTTAAAGGAAAGGATAGCAGAAGCATGAGATAGTGACATAAACAACAGCAGTTGAGAGACTTGAAAGCTACCCCGGAAGACATAGTATCTTGATTATTGTTAAAGACTATTGTTAAAGATGATTGTTAAGACATTGTTTTCCAATGCTGTTTTGGCATGCATCTCCCTCAGTGCTCTGGCTGTATCCCTTATCCAAAATTATCTGCTATTTTGTCACCTGCTCACTCTCTTGGCACAATTGGAAGTGGCAGGAGTAAGATCAAGGTGTTGCTGCACCACATGGGTCTTGCAATCATCCCATACCAGGTCTGAGTCCAGACTTCTTTCCTGAAGGTGAATTATATTCTTTTTTTAGTTGCAATATCGCAAGAGAAACTGATAGTAACCTGTAGTGACACTCCTCATTGAGAAACAAATCAGTGAATGAAGATGCCTAGACCAAACGACTCCAAAACCAGGAAAACACACAGGGAATGGAGCAGCAGCAGTTCTCACTCAGGCAGCCATTCCTCTGCTGTGTGCAGCAGAATATGGTCTGGAGATAGCTCTAGTAAATGCAGGTAGAGACATACCAAACTTAAGGGACTTGTCAGTTCAATTTACCTGTATATTTGAGCAAAGGTGAAGGTATTTGGCAGAAACCCTGTATTTTCCTGCTTTTGAATATGGATATTTTGGAACAGGTTTAAAGTGAACTGCAACACACTCTGAAATGCTACACAGCAGCAAATACATGTGTGTTTTTGTGTACTATGTGCAGACTACAGAGGTGGCACCTGTGGGAGGAGGGCAGGGGCTGCCCTGTGCCAGATACAATCATTCTGTCTCCAACAAACATGTCACAGGACATAGTGCCCATCAGCCAAGCTAGAGATACCCTCTGAAAGCACTCTCCAGAAAGTTCAGAACACACCAGACAGTGCAGGGAAGGGGGAAAGGAAGGTGAATGAGAGAAAATTAGAAAAAGTAGCGTGAACACCACAAGCAGATTGAGATGCTCCATGGTGAAGAAGATACATTGCAGCCTGTGGGGAACCCTCACAGTGGAGCCAGTGTATATTTTCTGATGGAGATACAGTCTGTGAAAAGCCCAGCCTGGAGCGAGGAAAGGATAACACTAAGATACAGTTACGTACTTACCATAATCCCCTATTCACCATTCACTGTGAGCCGTGTAATGTGAGTGAAGTTGGGCGTGCAGCAGGGGCATTAGAACTGAGAAAGGAGAGGAGACAAGGTCTTTTTTAATATCTTTTAAAAATATGAACATTTAAAAATT
>WEKY01045906.1:0-41851 GCA_013390045.1 Picathartes gymnocephalus | reverse complement strand
TTATATATATAAAGAATATTTATTTCTCCTTAGCCACACCTTTTCTCAGCCCGCACTTTCTTCCCACAGTGAGAACACGTGTACATGTTGTCACCTTCCAAGGTATCTTTAATTGTTACTTCATCAAGAGATTCCTACATGGAACAAACAAAAAAGGAGTTTACATTTATCTTGGATATTTACATCTTGTGCTTACATGGCCTGCTTTCCAAATCCCTCCCTTTCAATCTTACTTTGAGTTTAATTAACACTTCCCTAAGTTATGAAAATAAAGCCCCAAAATTTTTCACAGAACAGCACACGCCTGAACTAAGAGAAGAGTTTGACAGGAAAATCAGTTCCTAACCCATACACACAATTAAGGAAACAACTCATAAAAATGGTACTCAATATTCCAAGCTGTCTCAAAGAATTCAAATCTTTTAAATTCAAATTACAAGTGTGGGGATTAATGGTTGTTTAAAAAGCTTGAAAACATAGAATTATGCTGCTGTAAGCTTGAAATTAACTTCATAAGCAGTAGTACTTGTAAATGTTAAATCTTTTGACATTTACAGTTCTCATATAAAGTGGCCACAGCATGTTTAAAACAAGTAAATAGTGATTATTGACTGTATAACAATAATCAATGACAAATGGCCCCAGCTGATGGCACACCGCACTGAAAAGATGAAACTAAATTATCTCATTAAAAAAACACCCCAAAACTAGAGTGCAGATAAACCTCATAGTATCACCCTACAAACACCCCAAAACTAGAGTGCAGACAAAAAGCACTGACACCTTCAAGGGTGTGGCAGAGTTTTATGCCCTTTGTGACTGAGGTCTATGGGACTCATCCCAGCCTGGCATTACTCACATAAATATTCTTCATATCTGCCACCTGGCACCTCACTGTGTAGAATTCCTCAGCTGTCTGACTCACATGCTCACAGTCCTGAACAAATGGAACAGAAAAGCAATGAAATTAACATCTTCTGAGAAGTTAGAAAAATATAAGCTTTAAAAGATTGGGGTAGAGAAGGAACACTTACCAAAGAAACGACATTGTTTGTGATAACGCCTCCAAACAAACTTTTCACTGTGTTTTTCTGTGAATGAATGAATAATTTCTGTCAAGGAAATTGGAGCAAATCCCTAAGTTTTCAAGCTCCCTTTTGCTCCCTCTTAACAACTCACCAGTTCTGGAGACATTTCCTCGATTTTTGTTATGAGGTCAGTGAAGAACTCAGTCATGTCTTTCTGCTCTCCAGTGTTCAGGGGCTGCTTGTCCATGGTGTAGGTTTTACAGAAAGGCCTTGGGTTGTAGGCCTTACATTCACTCTCCTTTGGATAAAGGACATCAAACAAAACCAAATCAACACAAATCCTTCTAGTTTCAAGTTACACAGATGTATCCCACACATATATATGAATATCTGTTTTAAAAGAGGCATCTTTTACATACAATATGCTTATTGGGCAACATAGTTTCTTCAATGTTTAAATGTTCTCTGATCAAATGCAGCATGGTACCAATCAGTAAAACATCATTGGTTAAAAAGTATTAAAATATTTAGTAAATACTTCATAAAATGAATCATTAAAATAAAATATCTTGGCCGAAGACGTGACACACGCCGTTTCTGCGTATCTGTTCAGACACAAAATAAAATGTGAGAACATCAGCTTGTATTTATGTATTTCTGGACATTGCTGACTTAAATCTTGCCAAGTGCTCAATTCTCATTCAGACTCCTCTATGTTATCACTTGGTTTTCAACACGATGTGTTTAGGCAGAGAAAAGAATTTGCAGTATACAGCAATTCTTTAGAATGTATCCCCATTCCACTGCCTTGCACGCTGGGAATGCAGGATTTATTGACTGTTCTCTTTTAAGGATGTGCAGCAAGACAGCACCTCCTGTAAATACTGCCTTTTTTAGAATAAAGGCCTTCTTCAAGATTTAAATAAGGGTAAATCCTTGTGCTACTTTATGTTCCTATATTGTTTTCTGCTTATGTGAACATCTAATTTCATTTCTATGATTCATGGCAAGCATTACAAGTCAAGATTCTTTTCCCCATTTGTCTTCCAAGTGGTTGGGAATTTCTTACACGGAATCAGTGTCAAGACACACAACTCTCCTCGGGTTTTTTTTCATTATTTCAGAATTGTTTCAGTGTTCTAACAGCAGCGAACACCGGTGAATTGCTTTAATTTTGTTTGGCCCTGGAATCTCAAAATTTTGCTTTATTTCCACGGATTAATCTTTAAATATTGGAGCAAGGAAAATGCAATTAATAAAAGGAATGTATTTTATTTTATCACCTGGGAAACTCCACCTCCCCAACACCTCTGTAATTCATTGATTCACCTGAACTATGTACAAAGAATCCCTAAAATAGGAAATTTTCTAAAATACCCTCTCTCACACCTACCATTAGGTATGTAAACATCTTCTGGAGTTCCAGCAGAGTGGTCTTGTGTTTCATATCTTCTGAATACTAAGAGAAATTAATAAAAGAAGACTTGATCTTTTTGCTCATTACTTTTCAAAAACAGACATTAAAAAGATGCAACATTCCAATAAAAACCCAATTACTTTGTTATGGACCATTAAGAAAAATGATTGTGTGCAAGAACACACAGTCTATTATCTTACATTTATAATTTTTACACTTATTTTATCCTTTCTTTGTCATGTCAACATTAAACCTGAGACAAAAATAACTCGACTTTCTAAAAATTTATTGCCAGTAGGAGCTTTTGGGAAAGTATTACAAAATATTAGTGTTTTTGGAATAGTTTTTTTTAACCCACAAATGATGTGAGGCTTCTGAACAATCATAATGCATTTCATGTGCAGACCAGCAGCTTCTCTTATTTAACTTTTTATTGTAATTTATAAATGCCAACTCCAGAAGTTAAGTGACAAATACCAGCAATTAACAATAACAGAAATTGATGAAGTCACTGCCAGTTAGGGTGTTCCATACATTCTATCTGCCCTGCTGATGTCAGGGACCAAAATGATGCTTTCTCTCTCACAATAAAGAGATAAAAGTAATAATATTGCATTTCTGGAAGTTAACCAATGTATGATGACTTACAGCACCTGCTGTACTTCTGGTAGCACAAGATACACACCCTGGGACTTCATAAACGTTCATAAAAAAACCCACTTTTTACCAAAATGACAGATTAGCAATTAAGAAACAACAGACTATTCACATAAAGCCAAACCTGAATCAACCTAGTTGAAAGCAACAGAAATATAACTTTTAGAACATTTTATTTCAATGCCACCTTAAGAACCTACCACATTAAATATTTAAGAAAAGAATCACTTCACTTCAGACACCAGCAAAAGAATCCACATGAACAAAAAGCAAACCAAATGCTGAAGAAATACTCTTTATCTAGATGTAAGTCTTAGAAGCAATTCTGTATTTTTTCAGCATTTGCACGGAATGACTCTGAATGTAAATTTGAGTCTGAATGTCAATTTCTCTTCAAGCCCCAGACTCACCTTTGCAGTGAAAATTGCTTGTCTGGCCTCTGGGATCATGTACAGCTGCTGAATAGTGGAGGCCAAGTAACAGGTGGCTCCAAGGTTGGTCAAACCCACGAACCTGCACTCAGCACGAACATCATCATGTGGCCAATAATCCCATTTGTAAGGTGCATGGGAAGCTGTGAAAAACAATAAATTCAAAGTGCAACTCGCAAAAATAGAAATCTACTGAAAAGCTTGATGCTCACACTAATAAACTGTCACCTGGTTATGCACTGGACATTTACAGGTACGAGCCAGGATGTGCCTGATCTTTAGGATAAATGGAGTATTACTCCTTAGGAAAATCTTTCAAATCTTTGGATAGAGCAGCAGCCTCCCTGCCACAGCACTTTGGGCTGCAGGGACTTGTTGTGCTCTCCAAAGCACAAGTGAATCAGACCAAGAAAGCCATTTCCTTTTCCTCTAAGCTTTTTATTTTTCTGTGTTTCACACCAGATGTAGCGATGGGTTTCTTACACAGGGAGGCACCAGACAAGTTTGGCAGGTCTGAGTGACTCTAATGAGCCTTGTTCTGATATGGCTGCCAAGAAATCAGAAGAATGGGAAAGTTCTCCTCATCTGCCAGGCAGGAAGATGGGAACCATAGATAATTTTTCCTGGTATCCAAGAATTTGGACACAAGAACGTGCAATGCATCCAGCTTTGCTGTTCATCCCCAAATACATCATTCTCCAAAAACAGAGTGTCCCACAAATAACTCAGTACCTCTACTGAAGAATATATTCAGACAAAGAGAAAAAAAATTCCCAAAAATTGTCTGGATTTATTTTACAATCCATAAAAGCTACGTAGGGTCCAAGATTTAAACTTTAAATCCTTAAGTATTTTGTCGCAGATGAAACACTCATTAAGGATTCTTCTCAATTCACACTATCAGACAGAAATGCAGGAAATTCTTTGGCATCCTCACATCCTCAGAGACCCGACCCACAAGATGTTCTGTTGCACAACAAATAATAGTTGTAATCTTCATTTGGCATTGGCATCAAAACAACTGTTAGCCCTGAAGCTCCAAGGAGGGAAGGAAGAAAGTTTAATTCTATTTCAACAAATCTCAGTGCTGTGACCTCGGGTTACCTGGTTCCATGAGCTGGTCACCAGTTGAAACAAAACTCCCCTGCACATTTCACTTCCTAAAGAAGATCATTACCGTGGCAGAATAACCCAAAATTCCCTCCCTTAACTTCAAGCCCTAAATTACAACATCCTAATTCACCCTTTCTGATGTAAGGACTCAGCATCTATCGTTCCTTCGAGCTCATCAAGCTGGAATTGCACAGCAATCAGTTGGCTTCTTTGTACTTCAGAGCAGCTGGCAGAACCTTCCTCCTCTTTCCATCTCACAAAGAGCATCCAGGAATTTGACAAGGACCTTCTCAGGACAATCCTGTGTTCCCCACCCTGGGATTTTTTAAGTGACTGACTTCATTTGTGGAATAAAATTTTTCCTTCTTCCATATGGATCTTAACTAGAAAGGCAAATTTGAGGCTCGTTGATGTCAATCTTCTTTATCCCTCACTGTTGTTATAGAAACCAGCTTTTTTTCTCAGGAAGAGATGGGGAAACTTGAAACCAAACTTGCAATATTCACATTCTATTTCAGGCAAAATAAAGCTGCATTTTTCCCTCTCAGGATGACTGTGCATTTCTCTGTACTCCACCTTCTGATGATGCTTCTGCTCCATCCACAGCACCAGAAATGATCTTAAACTTGCTGGAAAATAAAGCAACTGCTCCTTGAACTGAAGGGTTTTATCAGTCTTTAAAGAAGCAAAACTCCAAAACCATGCAAGAAATTTTATGAACAACTGAAGGTATCCAAATCCACTCTTCAGTAAGATCAACCTGCATGAATGGTGAGCCCTCCCTGCTAAAAAAGCAGGATAGAAATTTCTAATATTTTCCTTAATGTTTGTCCTAAGAAGGATGGAAGGATAGGCCTAAAACTAAGATTTTTGAAGACTAGTAAGATTACAGGGATAACAAAGGGGAAAAGCCCAGTTTCAATAATCCTTGGATCACATCAATGGAATCACAAGCCCTTAAATGAGGTATCACAAGCCCTGTGTTGGGTGCACATCACAGAGACAACAGCACTGTGCCTGTTGTAATAAAATTAACATCCATGCAAGTGAGAAATACTGGATATGGAGCAGGAGCACAGTGCAGATGGCTCTGGAGAACTTGGGAGGGAACAAAATCTAGAGAGTGTTTGGAAGAAAGTAACAACTGTGGTAAATGTTACAGAAAACTTCAACACCATGGAATTACTGAGATTTGGAGTGAGGAAAACACTGATTTTAAAAACAAATGATTGTACCTGGAGAGATACAGACAACCTCAGCAGCAGATAACGTGCTCACAGCAAACATAAATATCCAATATTTTCATAAAATATATTCTTCATAATATTTCTTCTGAGCACAGGAGACCTCGGAAGGCCCCAGGCATACAAGAATAGAACACAAAGCATTATTATGATCAGATTTCTCTTTCGCTTCCTGAATTGTAAGGCACTGAAATCAATTCCATAGATTATAATAAATTACAGAACCTTGGGTTAGAGGAATTTAAACTGGGTATGTGAAAGGAAATCTAGCAAGCTAAAAATGCATAATGAGGATTTGCAAATTAAAGATAACTTGAAATTTTGATGATTTCCGTATTATACCTAGGAACTGTGGTTCCAAAAGGCAGGAAGCATGGAAGCCAAGAGGCACAGCAAAACTGCTTTATGCAGATGTCTGGGTACAGACTGAAGTCAACTACAATGACACCAGAGACTCTGAAAACATAACAGGGCTGTTCACACCTCCAGTACCTTGGTGTGGTTTATATATGGATACTCCATGTTTCTTCATGTTAAAAAGGAAAAATGGATATTAAAATCCAGCACAAGAAGGTGAAACATGTAAAATCCAATGTTAGCCATCTGTACATGTCATTTAACAGGACCACACACTCTAAATATCCCATATTTAAGAACAGGTAATATGGAAATTATTATGGGATTTAATTTGGTAGGTGAGCAAAAGATGCCAACACTTGTATGACACTACCCCAGGTGACAAGGGATAAATAGCAGAGCTGGAAAGTGGAATTCCCAGAGTTTAGTGGCCACAAAACTCTCCAAAGCTGTCTGTGCCTAAGGTTCTTACACTGCATGTGCTGTGCCATGACCCAGTTGTGGAGCAGCCTGTAGTTTTCCACAGAGCCTTTCACCATTTCCACCAGCAGGTCGTAAGCAGCAGCCCTGGAGGAGTGGGACTTGCACTTTGGCTGTTGTCTGTCCTTCAGACTGGGCAGCAGGAACAGGAGGTTGAAGATGTCCCTCAGAAACTCCTGGAAAACAATTAAATTGGCACATTTAGCAGCTTGAATGTATTCTTAAAAGATAAATCGTATATTAACACTCTTCTAGGAACTTGTGTAGATTTTTCAGACCTCTGTCACGCAGAACTTTCTGACCTGAATACAAGATCTGAATCACAAATTTCAACTATTTATGCTTCATAAAGTGCACTGTGACCATATTATAGTGTAAAGAGGAACGTGTCAATTGGAAAAGAGTACACAAAATACGATTGGTTTTATGATTGGTAACTTGACAAACCAGACATGGATTTTCAGTAACTTTTAAGAATAGTTTCTCAAGCTTTCCATACATCCAAACCACACAAACTCGACCTTTGTATACCTCTATTTTAATTTCCACATCCTCCTCCACACTGCAGTCTGTGAACTGAATTCTTACTCTAATTTAATCTGCAAGCTCTCTGTAAGTAAAATACGCTTATCCAGGAGAACTACAGAAGCAGTTTTTTAAAATGCTGTCAGCAATGTCACATGTGGACAATCAATTACCTCCAGGGCCATTTTATGGTAACAGAATAAACAGACAAGATATAAACAACATCATTAGACACTGGGGCCTATTTTTCAGCTGAAACCTCACTGAAGGCCCAAAAATAAGTTTAGTACAGTCTACAGAAAAAACGCACCAGTTTAAATCAGTTTTTACACACAGTTTGCTTTTTTTAAAGACAATGCCGTTCTCAAAGATAAAATAAATGTTTTTTAGAAACCTCCCCTGCCTCACCACTCTCCCACCTCACAAGCACAGGTGCAATGTAATATTCTTGTAACAGATCTCCGCCACTGCACAGACATAGAGCTTAAATGTTACTTTTAGATCAGACTGCCCAGGATCTGGTCAAAATCAGCTGTTGTTAAGGACTTAAACCAGTTAATGCTGCTCAACAGTAAAAACATCTAAAGATAATAAATCAAAATAAATAAAACTTCAGAGGTGTAAGTGTTCTATTCTGGAATTAAATATAATTAGAAAGAGAAGAGAGTGTACATGTTACTTGTTAATAGAGGAATATGTGTGGGTTTGTCCACCATCCTAAGGCTAGAAATTTGATATACTTTCATACATTGAGAGCCCTGCAATCAAAATATGGTAAAAAAGGTGTTATTTTGATCTCTTAGGGGTCTTGCACTGTCCTCCTCACCTGGCCTTCCCGAGAAAATTTGAAGGGTGGTTTGTGCTTGATGACACTCGTTGCAAGGCGAAGTAGTCCTGTAAGCCCATCATCCTCTATATTTCCATCCTGATGGTCAAGGATTTCCCTGCTGGATGTGCACATACAGGGAGAGAAGGAATGTCAGAGCTCTGCCCCACTGACAATAAACACAGTGCAAATTCCAAGTGGAATTCCTGAGGGCAAAGCTCACCTCCGGATGCAGTCAGCAAGGTGTCTCGCCAGGGCATCTAAATCCAGCAGGGTTGTCTGATTCAAAATAAAGAAAATGGAATACAAATGGGGAATAATTATGGCCTTCTTTTGGCGGAAAATTTATTACTGCACACAGAAAAACAGAGATAATTAAAACTCATTTTCAAGCATGCTCCAGGTAAGTTTTCTAACCTGTGCTAAGTGGTTGTTAACTGAATTTAACTCTTTCAGCTTTAATCAAACACTTGTTTAACTCCACCTTAGAACTCACTGAAATTATCAACAGTGAATCTCACAGATAATTAAAGTATTCCCATGTCTGTGACCTTCAACTAAGTTCACCTTCTTTGTGTGCTATAACAACCCCCCTTTTCCTGACTCTAAGGAATCACTACCTGAAGCTTCCAAGAGCTACAAATACACATCAGAGTAAACTGGGAGATGGAAAACATTCAAGAGCTGTTCACAGCCATTCATCATATCTAAAGAAAAACTGTCTGAAGACACAAATTAAAAGAAACAAACACTGATATGAATGCAAAGCACACCCACCTGACTTGCATCTTTGACATGAATGTTATCAATCAGTTTGCACAGCAGCCAAAAATATTCCTTACAACCAGGGCGCAGCACAGTTTCCTCTTCATAATCCTCTATCTGTGGAAAGAAATTGCTTTTTGTTCTGAAGTACAAGACAAAATAACTGTATTAAAAAAACACAGTGAAGGCAGTAACTGTGTTACAAGAGTATTACTTTCTTCAAGCCTCTAAGGCAAGTATAAGAACAATGTATTTTACAATGGTAACTGTGTGCTCTATTTTTCTTCTGCAATATTTATTAATTTTCTTGAAAAATTCTCAGGTGATCTGCCAGACCTGTAAAATATTTGTAGAATAGTATGGAGCTCATCCCACCCACTGCAAATGGCAAAAAATATTCAGGAATAGACTAGACAAAATGTGAGAAACTGGGGCTGATTTCAATATTAGTTAATACATCTCTAATTTTAAACACTTCCGAAAAAGACGTAAATATTGAAAAATCTTCTGTAGGTTGTTTTAATTTAACTCTTCTTAAAAATATCTGCTACACGGACACTGAAATTCAAGAACAAGAGCACTTCCTAAAAGCTGCTCTGCACTTCTCCAGGCACAGCCAAGCTGTAAATCACTGAGTGTCACAGTTCAACCACTTTTGAAAAGTTTCTGGAAACAATGATAATGTGCTACCATTTTTAGTTTTTCTATTAAAAATATATATTTAGATTTATCTTTAATAAAGTCTTGTCAGCTCTTCAATTCTTACCCTAATTGGTTTCAGAGCTTGAGCATCAGGGAGAAATTTTAACAAGGTTGATGCAGCCAGCAGCAGAAAGGAGCGATTGATTGAGTCTCCCCCATCCAGGCCAGAGAGAGATAATTTGTACAAACCATTGCAAGACTCATGGCGAACTGCAGTCTAGGAAAAATCATCAAATTAAATGATTACACACATTATTTGGAAGATTTTTCCTTCTGCGTGTTTTCCTTCCATAGGTATATAAATTCCTCTCGTAATATCTATGAGGTTATAAGGGTTGAATGTGTCTTTCTAAAAACAGGTATTACAAACAATCTACATTTAGGCTGCTCACAGAAAAATGCAAAATATACTATTCTAATTAAAAAGATGACTTGTCTGTGCCCTGTGTCTCTTGAGTTATGTATTTTCTACAGGAATGATCACAGTGACTAGAATAGCAAATATCACATCTGGCAAATCAAGGAAATCCATGTGAATCCTGAATATACTCTTACTCATTCCCAACTATTAATTAATTTAATTTCACTAGAGGCATTATTTTCTTCTTTCTTTTATTAAAGAAAAATCCACAGTCTATCTCTAATCCAGCTTTGAAAGTTTGCACCCTCTCATTTTCAAAGATTTTAAATGGAGTCAGCCTCTAAGTTTTTTCTGTGCTTGAGTAATAAAGCAACAGATAAGAACTATCACATCATGTCCACCCTGCACCTTTGAGCAATCACCAGTAAATACAAAAAAATGTCCACTGCAAATATATTGATGCAATTTTTAAGCCTTTATTACATGAGAAAAAATTACTTAAAGCTAGACAAAGCTTTGGTCATGACAAAGATTTTTTATCAATTCTTATTCACCTCATTTTGTGATTCTAAGTAGAGCAAAATAAATAATCTAAAAAAATAATGTAGAAACATAAGTGGGGGCAAGTCAATTTAAGCTAATTCAAGTCAGGTGGTATCACCCAGAAATTTCAACAAATTACCCAGAATTTTAACAAATTACAATGAAAAAATGGCCTTCAAACAGAAGCCAAAGAGAAAGGTGAGAGTTTATAACCTGGTTTGCCACCAACCACAGATGTGCCACCTTCCAATGATCATTTCTTACACGGCACTGCAAGTACCCGAGTCAGATCCTGCCACTTTTAGCAGGAAAATGTATGTCTTGCATTTAATGGCAATCAAAGCTAATGGCACTAATTAGGAATGCACAAGCTCTCCATTACCATACCTCTGGAATAAGGAGGGTGAGTTTCTTGAGCCAGTCCTGCAAATGGTCACTGTCAGCCAGACTGGATTTCACCAAGGAGCAGCAGTGAGCCCAGCTCACCAAGAGCCACATGGAATAGTGAGTGACTGGAACAGGAGAGAAATCCACTGTAACAGCAAAGGCTTTTTGGGTGCAAGGTCTGCACACTCCAAAATGACATTTATTGCAGTCATGCTAACAGGCAAGGCCAGATCTTTCCTGGCACATTGGAAACTAAACTAACCTAAACTCAGAGTTTTACCAATATGCTGATTAAATACTGACCACTGCACTAATTATGACCATTCAATCGATTAGATTCAATATTATCAGTGAGGGGCACGGTCCTTTTCTGCATCTCTCCTTCTTAACCAGTGAGCTGGGGCTTTGCATCACATCTTCACATTTATTTACTGTTTTGTACTAATTTCTGTGCTCACGTTTGTGTTGCCTCAAACAAAAGTTCCATTTCAGTCATCTTGCAGCCCCCAAATAACCTTGGAAATTCTTAGGTAGCATCTTTTTAAGGAAATTAGAGCAAGAATGAGTATTTTGGAGTGCTTCAGACTCCATCCAGTGTCACCTTTCCTCTGGTAATGCAGGCCTGCTTTCAAGGAGTACACTTTCAAATATCCCATTTTTAAAAAGAATTATCAACAGAGAAACCATGCTTAATCTTTAATTATTTAGGAGAGAAGCTGCCACCAGCAGGAGCCCAAGTACAGACCCACCCAAAGACAGGAATTGCTGGGGTTTGTTAAAGTAAACAAGGCAGGAACGAACACTCAATTACAGATGTGTCCAAGGGTATCCAGAACAGCTTTTTATGGGATAGGATCCCACTTGTCTTGCCAATGAAGCTGTTTCTCTTGGCAGGATAAAGGAAGCTGCTCTTGGAATAAGGTTTGATTTCAATTTTTCAGGTGCAACAAGAGTTTATTCTTGGTAGCCCCCTCAACTTCTCCTTAACTTCCACTTGAATTTCTTATTTTCTTCTTTGTAAAGTGTTCCATTTTGACAGGATCCTACCTGGATAACTCTGCCATTGGTTATTAATGCAGGATAAAGTGCTGTATGGGATTTGCCTGCATTTGCTGTTCTCCTCATTGAAGCCATTTGGGCTGAAAATTTTCACATGGAATTTTTGCCACAAGCCCAGTAAAAAATATTTCTGCAAGCAGCTGCTGCACATGGAAAAGCTCACTGAGCAGAAGATGCTTCCAACCCCTGCCCCAGCCTCGCTCCCAAAATACAACTGAATTTTCACCCTTCCTAGTCTTTATATAAAGTTTGGGGATCAGGGCTGAGAGCAAGAATGGGCGAAAATCCAGACGGGATTTAGCCTGGAAAGTGGATTAGGAAAACGTGGGTGAGACTTCAGCCAGAAACAGGATCAGGAAAAACCCAGACAGGAATGCTCTGGGATACTTGATCAGGAGAAAACCCGGACCGGATTTCACCTGGAATTAGGATTGAAGGAAACCTGGACCGCATTTCACACTGAATCCAGAGTGGGGAGAAAACCTGGACTGGATTCAGGCCAGAAAGCAAATCAGGGGAAAACCCGGACTGGATTTCACTCGGAAACCACGGATATTTCCTTGGGGTAACACGATTTTCCAGCATTCTGATGGTGGAATAAATCAAAATAATAACTTATTGTCATCAATTGGCTGTCCCTGTTATTAGTTCCTGCCACTGCTGTTTTGCAGCACTGACCTTCATGCCTTGACCTGTGATCAGACTGAGCCTTCAACACCCTGATGGGAAGAAGAGAAAATCATTTGAAATTTTATCACAGAACTTAACAGATTACCACTCAGAAACACAAGTACACACAAGGCTCAACACAGTTACACTTAAATAACCACTTGGAAAATTATTCATCTTAAAAGGATTCCTTGCTTGCAGTATTCAAACTTAGCAACAATAATAAAACTATGAAAACCTTCAAGTCACCCCCATAAAGCTTTACTGACTACAAGATTAAAAGTCAAGGAGAAGTACCCACAGTCCCTTTATTTTATCCTAAATAGAGATGTCAGAGCTAAGAACTGACCCATACGGAAGAAATCTAGTTTTCTTCATAAAGGAACCACACTCTATTCAAACATCTACAAACTTTAAATGTTTATATTTATTTACTTCCATTTTATTAATTGCAATAAAAGGTTATGAAACCAAAAATATAGCATATATACTTAAAATTATTCCTGCAACTCAACTAGAATTTGAAGTTAAGCACACTTGCAGACTGGAAATGTTCTGAATGTCCTTAACAATGTTTTTAAAATATGGCAGAACACACTATCCATCACTTGGAGTCAATTCTACACCAGCAATGTGGCAAAAACCTGACCTCCCCAGCATCAGTCTGACTGCCACAATGCAGCCTTCCACAGAATTGCTTTTCTCAGGACAAAAAGGCAACAGGACCAAAATCTCCAATAGGTCAAATTTTGCCTTCAGTATCAGCAGGATGGAAAAAATAACTCAAAACTGGCAGGCAACTAAGCAACACGAAAGTGAATTTATTTTAATTTCTCCTTTACGCTGCCTTGAAATTGAGAATGCTCTGGAGAAAATAAAGACGGGATTTTGGCATGAGAATTTATGTAATTTATCGTTTATATATCCATGCCTTACACCCTGACCACAGAGTTCTCACCCCTCTCCTCTCTGCCACGGCTTGGAGGGCAGGAGGTGACTAAGAAAAGCAAGTCTAGAGCCTCTGGAGTTGAGTTTCTGATGTGGCTGTCAATGGGGACCACAGCTGGAAGAGCCCTGGACTCTGAACTTAAAGCAGCGATGGAAATGAGCACACTTGATCAGCTTTATCACAAAAATAAAAAGATATTGTACCTAGGTGCCAAGTTGTCATATGTATAAGCAACTGACATAAGTCGCTGAATCAAACTGGTTCCCTGGACAAGTACAAGAAACACCTTTAAAAATTGAAGTCGAAAGAAAAAAAACAAAAAAACAAAAAAACAAGTTAATATAACAACAAGCTTTTTGACCTGTTTTTCAATTATACACACTGTGTGAATCTAAATAAACCCACCTGTGCAGAGGAGGAAGGGCCAAATCACAGCATCTTCACAGTTAACAATTTACTGGTTTTATTAAAGCAGAGCTAAAATCCCATGTTTCACTGACTAGGTCTAGGTGCTAAAATTTCATTCTTTAAGGAAGACAATTCAACTGAATAGGAAAACCAACCATTTATTTAATCCTTTCAGTAAAAACACGGTGTTTTTTTAAAAGCATAAACTACTCACAGCCTTTTAAAAACCTTAGGTTTGAGGAGACAGGGTTGAGGATGAGGTTGGACATTTAAATTTTGCCTATCACTGTGATCAACACATTTCATTGACTAAACACCCACTTAAAATATTCATCTTTAGCAAACTGACAGACTACACAGAATTTTAAAATCCAAGTTTGAAGAAAATCTTTAAATATTTAAATATCAAATCCACAGCAATCAAAAATATGAATTAATTGACAATTAAAAATTTAAAACCAGTTAGAGAAAGCGACAGCAGCATTTACACATTAAAGAAATTAATACATTTGATACGTTCCCTGTATGACAGTAGCCCTGGTGATTTAGGGATTTGTTTTGTCAAAAATGGCTGATATTTTTAAAACGGTTAAGGTCCTTCCAGGTATAACAAAGGGGAAGTTTGGCTCCAGCTCAGAGTTCAGACCTGCACTTTCTGGCACTCACAGCTGGTCCTGAGCCCAAGAAAATCAATTTACAGTGAACATTTCCCTGATGCCAAAGTGTTCCATGTGCTCGGACTGCTTTAGGAACTCAGCATGCAGGAATCTGGCAGGAAGGCTTACAGCTGCAGGTAAGTTCACACTCACTCAGATATCCCTAATAAAGTTATTTTAGTGTTTACTAAAGGAGTCCGCAATGGATTTAGCGAGGACAAGGACAGCTTGTGTTATCTTACGTCAATAATAATACCTTACTGTAAAAAAGGACTGATCAATTTAGGAAACAAAATCTAAGAAACAGGGACAAAGCAGTGGAATTCTGAATTCCCAATTAACATGTTCACCAATCACCAAAACACCTTTTGGTTGCCAGGTTTAAAGCTATTCAAATACTTTTCTAGAGATCAATCCTATTAGAGGTATCCATTATTAACACTTAACTTTCCCACTACACGATTTTATTACTAAAACAAGGACTTCACATTTACTCTTTTAGAAAAGGAGTCCTTTCCTAAAGCTCACAGAAGCTCTGTCTGTCTCCTACCTCTGTCAGCCGAGGGATGTGAAGGCCCTTGACGTGGTCGCTCGTTGTCTTCCTGGACTTGCCCGGCCACGTCCTTTTCCTGTGGCTCTCTGCCACCCCAGACCAGGCAAAGACATCGTGATAAGCCAGGTCCAGATCGGAGGGATCCACTGCAAACTGGCAGATCAGCTTCAGCAAGCAAGCCAGACAGTCCAGCTGCCACTGGGGAGGGGATGGAAATGAAATCTTCAATTTGGAGGGATTTATATACAAATAATTCAACGCCCGCTACGGAATTTGCAACTGAAAGCTTCAGCAAGGTATAAAGGATAAAAAAAACTAGAAGTAACTTGAATTTAGTTCAAACTAATGATAGAATAATAGTGAAAAAGATGTTATGTAAGAATGACTAATAAGCATGTTCATTATTGGGAAGTGTCTTTATTAACACCACAGCCACTGTGCTAATTGTTTCACTGCCAGTAAGGGAAAATGATATTTCTTAAAAATGGTATTTCAAGGGAAAGATAATTAACAGATCACTGCTTTTCATACAGACTATAATAAATCATTTTCCAAATAACAACCTTTCCTAAAATAAGCAAAAAAAGAAGCAAAAATAAATACTCCAGTCTTGTTTGGCTACTTTTGACTTCTTTAAAGAAGTGTGATCTGTTATTGTAATATCAATGCAGTTACAACCATTCCTGAGGAAAGAACCCAGTTTTTTTCCCTCTAAGGTTCCATGATCTACAATTTTAAGAAGGGACAAACCCCTCCAAATTACAGAAAAACAGGAAGGGTGGTTTTGAAATATAAAAAAGCAGAAGTATATATATACACTTTCTTTTTTAAAATAAACTCTTCCATATATATATTCAAATATATATATTGAGTATTTATAACTATATATAATACATAAAACATTCAAAGAAAATATGTTACTGCACATACTCTGGTGGTTTCAACCAGAGAATGAATCTATTTCACAACAGAAAAATAACTGTAACAAAAGCTCAAAGTATTAAAAGTCTTTACAATTAACAGGAATGTTCTTCTGGAGAGGAAAGGTGAATGAACACCTACCACAGTCCAGGATTCCTGTTCTTTAGGCTCTAGGATTCCAGAATTGAAAATTTCCAGTAACTGTTGGAGCCCTCCAGCAGCAACAAACTGTAAGGATAGGATGGAACCAATGTGAGAAAAAGCAGATACAGAAATACCACTGACATCAGTTTAGATACCAACCTAAGCATTATAAATTAATAAATAAATTACAAACTATAGCTGGATATTTTATGAAAACGAATGAAATAATTGTACATGGCTATGACAAATTTGCAAGCCTGATAACACAGAAAAACGTGCAAATGTTATCCCTAAATTTGAGATAAAAAATTTTAGGATAGATAATGTTTTAAATGTTTTTTTATTCTATATCTTTCTTGAAAAACTGTCTTAGGTATCATGGAACACTGTAGGAAAAACAAACCTTGCAGCTCCACGTGTTTTTACTGTTTTCTATTTGATCTTCACTTGAATCATCTGAGTCTGGGTAAAGATCACTGTAACTTCCCTAAAAATAAACAAGATGAATTGTAAAAAAAGCCAAAAAATTACAATATTATAAAATAAAACATCAATATATGCTTTGGTTCAGAGAAAAACAGATATTCTGTGCAAGAAAATTACCGTGGATTCCCGTCTTATCCTCCTGTTGGGCTTTCCCAAAGCTTCAATAATTTCCAGGGCATACAAAAGTTTATGGGCACTTTTTATTCGCAGAAGGTCCTTCCAGCTAAAGCCATCATTACCCTTATAAGATGAAAAAAAGATAGAAAACAATCAATACAATTATATGTCATGCTGATCTATCTGAAAAATGCTTTTCCAAGTGATACGGACACATTATTTAGGTTTTAATTTTATCTGTTATCTCAAACTAGACAATTTCAAGCAGATTTCTCTACATTATTAACAATTTGACTAATGAAATGGCAACATTATTACATTCTAACATACACACAATTTTAAATTAGAGGAAAGCAAATGTTACAGTCTGAACTGTAACTTCGTCCAAAATTTTGATGCAGGTGTGCATACAGAGCTGTAATATTGAAAATCTGTTAGGATGTAATTTCAACCACTTTTAAAGAGGTTGAATAATATTTCCATCTGTAGGACAAGACATCAACTCTGCTTCCAACCAACTCATGCTGTGGATTTAGAGAAGAGAGTACAAAAGTATCACTCTCACAACAGTCACAGTGTTAAAGCCAGGCTGCAGATGAAGAAACTGCTCTTTCAATCCAACTAACAAGACTGATAATTATTACTGACTATTCTTTTAATTTAAGAAATCAATTTCAAAAAGAAATTATAAAAACAAACTCTGGGAGCTAAGCTGACTTCTCTGTTTAGTTCTAGATTTATTAGGTTTACTTGTGTCTCAGCACACTCAACATATTTACTATTTAACATCCCTATTTGGGGAAAATTCAACTAAAACACTGGATGCTACAAAATTCAAGTATAGTAAAGATAAACATGTAAAACTTTGGTCACCTGCTCATCAGAAATATTCTGGAACGCCTGCAGCATATTAGGGCACGTTGGTAGGAGCATTAACAGCTCCCAGACACGTCTGGATAAGTTTTCTGCGTGGAGATGGAGCTCTTCACACCTTGCACTCTGCCAAAGCAAACCAAATCACAGCCATTCTCACCGTGAACTTCTTTGAGAAAAGGAGATTTCAAAGCCCAGAAATGTATTTATGCTTAATTAAGAAGCTGTTTCCTATCTAATAAATAATTAGGACACAAGAGTTAAAGTCTCAACTTGCAAGAAACTAAGTTACAGGATATTTAAAGCATATCACGCATTTTGAAATATTTAAATGTATATAAAATTTAAAAATAAATTACAGGTTCAAATCTACTATATATTATTTAATTTCCCTCAAGCTAATGATGGCACACAAGACAAAGCTTGAGTTTTTGCAGTAAAACTTTTGTAAAGTTTCTTAAGGCTAATTCCCATTATGAGTCACCACGTCTACTTAAATAATCAATATTGTTCCTTTAAGAATTGTTTTTACAGCTTCTGCGATATTTGGAACATTAAAATGTATCAGAATAATATTGCTAAGAAAAAAGGAAAATGATAAAGATTGTACCATAAGTGAATAAGCAGAAAATAAACAGCTCTAGCAATTGACCAGAGCACACAAAAAGGAGGCTACGCAGGAAAACCAGATCCAATTAAATAGAACTTAAATGGAATTGTTCTAATAAAATTCCTCTACATTACCTCACTATCTTCCATAGCCACTTCTCCAGAAGGAGGCTTAAAAGAGGCCAGCATCTCTAACAAATCAAAAAGGGTGGTAAGGTGAGGTTCTTGCAGGAGTAAAAGCATTGGAATGTTGTCCTTCTGAGGAGGAGGTAGGCAGGAAGCTGGGAGCTGGACACCTTCCCCTTTCCTTTCTCTCCTGGGGGCACCCAGGGACACAAACACCATCTGCAACAGAGACAATTTTATGACAAGCCATGAAATGTTTTCACAAGGATCAGAATTAAACACTTAAATTTTTATTTTGTAGTCAAATCTTTACTCTGCAGCATTTCCAGCAGTTTGGCTTTGCTTTCACTTAAGGCATTCGTGGTGTAGCTGCACTCCTGATTCTGCCCCTGGGGCTGGCCAGACTCCAGTCCTGAGCTGGTGTCACCCCAAATATTGATCACAGGCAGCCCCACATACAGCAATCAGCTGCAGGACACAAAAGCAAAGTCTTGGCCACTGTTTGCAGTGCCTGCTCTCATGCTGGCAGTACCTGCATATCCTTAAACCCCAGCTCATGGAGTGTTTTCTCATCATAGTCAGTTGTCAGCTCGTGCCCAGATGAAATCATTCTCACAGGTCCCATGAGGCCACCTAGGATAAAAGCTTATTTCAGCAAAATTATAAAATCATAGTTTCAGTGTCATGGTTTTAATAGTACACCCTCAGTAGCAAATCAAAAGAGGCAAAAACTTCATGTTATTTCCTTAAGGAAAGTGGTTATTACATTAAAATAAATTTACTTGCATGTATTCAGAAATAACCTTTTCAATACCAGGTCACCCAACCTTGCAGTGAAAAGTGTTTATAATACAAATTTAACTATGCCTTCCATACTGTGTAGCAAATGACACAATGCCACAGAAGGATAATGGAAAATGATTGTGATCATCATCAAAATCCCCTTGCACCACACACTTGTGGTCGGGTCAAAGAAGCAATAATTAATCTTACTTAAATGTAAGTTGGAACAAAAGAAGTCACACCCACTTCAGAAAGGAAAAACTGAGAACACCCTGCAAAGAACTCAACATTGAACAAGAAACCTGAACAATTAAAAGATTAAGAATTAAATTCCATTTGGTTCAAACAATCAAGTCTCTCTTCTTACAAACATCTTTCCCACGTATTTCTAAAATCCCAGTTACAACAAAAATAAGTATTTTCTGCTATGTGGGGGAAAACAACACAGTTTCTTTACTAAAACTGCTTCTGATGAGTGGCTGGAAAAAGATTTTACAAAGAAGGCAACTAATGTGTACTTACATTGTGGCTCATTAAAACATGTTTTTTGGAAGTTGTTAAACTGTGAAAAGCAAGTCTGAATCATGTTTAAAGATATACTAATAGTATAGGTGTTGGAAAGAGTTGGTCATGGGCAGAATTTATTCAGATAATTATTCATTACATGCTAACTCATGCTTATAATGAGAAAGAAAAAGCAAGAAAACCAAGATAATTCAGAAAACATTTTGAACAGCAATAACTGATAAGAATGCTATAATATATAACATCAGGAGGATTTAAAAAAATTCCTCCTGAAGGATAAAGCAGGAACTTTCATTCACTCACAAACATAGTAAGGTGGAACAACAGGATGCATATTCACTATACTAAGCAACGTGACATTCCAAATCAGGAGCCACAAAGCAGGATGAAGAATCATTTTTGCTACAGGATGACCATAAATTAAAAAGCAATTGCAAGAGTAAGGAAAGTCTTCCACCTGACTGGAATACATGTATATAGAGCATAAATTATGAATTTGAATTATGGCTTCAAACTCTGAATCAATGGCAGAGCCAGAAGAGTATGAATCAGATGAAATAACAAGAAAGATATACAGAAATACAGAACTTTATCAAGTTGTATCCAACAGAATCTCCAGTTTACAGAAAATAACAATTCAAACAATAAGAAGAAAAATAACGTGGGGTGAAATCTATTGGAACATGCAAGTTGGATAGATTTATGGACTTAGAGGATTTACATTTTCTTTGCTATTTCAAATAAATGGTAGTGCTTAAGAAACAACACTATTAATTACAAGCGAGGGTGGTACTAATTAGAACTAGAGCAATAGAAAATAAATCATAATGCTTGAAAAGCTGGGATATCTGGGGGGGGAAAAAAAAAAAAAAAATCATAATCATTAAAGTTGTCAAGGCAAAATCTCCAGGCAGGAAGAGCTCACCAGGGAAATCCCCTTTGCGGCTGCTTTGGCCGAACTCCTGCAGCTGCGCTTGCTGATTTATCTGCTCCTTCTGCAAATTTTCATACCAATGTGTGACTTCTGCTCGGAGATCAGCCACCTGATCACTAGGGTACATCTCTATGGTCATCTGCAAGAAAACAGGTGTTTTATTTTCCCAAGAGAGCTATGGAATTCCTAACATTTAACAGGGTAAGGTGTGCCTGGAAAAGGAATTTCCCCTCACCTTGTCAGGAAGTCCAGCTGGCTGACAGACAATCCTTAGAGGTAGTGACTGTTTGTCACTCAGGGCTTTCAAGTGACTGCTGATGCCAGTGCCTTCAATCTGCCACTGTCTCAGGTGATATGCAAACCTTAGGAAGCAGGGAAAAACATGGAGAAAGTGTTTTTGTCAAAGCCTGTTTAAGACAAATGTTTGCTGAACAAAGAGAGAAAGACAAAACCTGCAAATAATTGTTGGGGTTCTTTTTCAAAATACAAGGAAGTTATTGACATCCTTACTATTTTTCAAATCAAATTAAAATAACTTTAAAGAAGTTTCTTTGGTGAGGTGTGGGGAAACATGAACCACATCCACACATTTATACAAGAACAAGAATGTTAACTGTTATATATAACCTTTCACAGTTATTCCCTACTGGATCTCCTTTACACAAAGAAACCATTCCTTAAATTAATAATAACTCTTAACACACTCATCATTATGATAAGAGGAATAGAAATAAATTCTGCATCCAAATACATCAAGAGAGTTTTTTACCTTCTCCTAAAAGCCTCCAGGTGTGTTTTCAGCATTAAGAGCCCTCTTTCAATAATGGTCAGACTTGAATGAGAGTCTTGCTCCAGGTTACTTGAAGCTATCATCAGACTCTCCATACACTTGCTAATAAATTCCTGTTCTTTTTCCAGACCAGTTTTACCTGTAATACCAGTTCAAGTCAATTATATAGGCACAGCTTTGGAACAACACTTTTTAATACTAAGAATAATAAAATGATAGTGGTGGGTATTCTTTAAACCACTTTAAACAGGAAAAAAAAAAGATCAAAACTGAAGTTCATACCGTTGATGTAGTAAGAGTTGATGTATTGGATGGCTGCTCGACTGACATCACCAGACTGTGCCCTTAAAGCAATGCCCCAGAACTGGTCCATGCCACACAACTGTTTGGCAAAAGGAAAACAAACACAGAAACAAAACATTGCCTCATTATTTTCCTGGGTGTGAGGTTTTTCTGATTTGAGACATTCTTTTTACCTCTTGACTCAATCACTAACAATATCTCATTTTCTCTGCACCTTGCACCGTCATCACTGCACACACCAATTACTACAAAACTCTGAGTTTGTCAGAAACATTTTCAAAGTCTGAAACATGAGGAGAACTGGTTGAAATTCAAAACAGTGAATTTTCATTTTTGACAAACAGGAATACTTTCAAATGAAGCTGTAAAAACCACAACTATAATCAGTATTCATTGCAAGAAAACAGAATTGCCTCTAATCAATTGGGAGAATATTTTCTAAATATAATTTTATTTATGAGCTGATTTCTCTGGATAAAAAACTTCCAAAGCACATAAATTAAGACCCATTTTACAACAGATTTCTAGTCAGAATTAAGTATGACTAATAGAATGTCATCTGACCTTTCTTCAATAGATAAGTAAAGGTTACAAACCCATTTTTTAAAACTCAACTGTGGATACAGTTCAGTTATGATAAAAATATGATAAACTGCACAAAGAGATGCCGGCAGCAACAGGTATCACTTTTTTGTGGTTTCCTATCTTTGCCTTTAGAGACAAAATCCACATGTGCCAGAGAAAAGAAAAGCAAGAGAGAATCCAGACTCACCTCGGAGTTGGAGCCACCATCATAAGCACTTGTGGCCAGTCGAGCCAAATTACACAAATGCTGGAAGAGGTTTAGGCCAGTCATACTGATAGTTTCAGGTTTTAGCTGTGGCATCTAAACAAATGCAAAAAAATGTCAGTGGTGGAACAGAGAGCAATTTCAGGGTATTTATTTCACTAGCACTGCTAGGGCTAATTACTGTTGTTATTAATCGCATTCAAATCTAATAGATCAAATAGATTTGTTCTTGCAAAAGATCATATCCTGCATTTTAGATGCAAAGGGGAAAAAATTACTTTAACATCAGCTGCTTAACTTATCAACAGCAGGAGAATTTATTAGCATATGTGACATCCATTCCAAAAAACTCATACATGTGCAAAACTAGACAAAAACCGGTATAACCTTGGCAAAGAACTAGACTACATTAATTATTGCACAATCTATCCATTTTGGAATGTCATCTGTCAAAATGGATGGATGGAACCCCTTGGAAAAAGCTCTGCATGGTTGTCTTTTCAGTGGATGTATTGCTGAGATTTATAGGCCCCTCCCAAAAAGAAAAGTCCATTTTTCAGTCAGGTTAAGCTGTACAGAATAAAGCAAACTATAGTCCTGTGCAGTTTGTTGGGTTTTTTAAAATTGAAATAAAAGTGCTACACAGCTGCAGATACAACACAGGAGATATTTGTAAAGAAACACTCAGGTAAACAGCAGTGTGAAAACGAATCCATTTCCCACTAATCCATTTCCCTCCTCTCTCCAAGCAGAGAAAAACCTTTGCATGACAAGTGGGCCCCTCCTGCACTAAGGAAGAGATGATTTGCATAGGAACAGTTTTAAACACATTAAACAGTGTTGCAATGGAATGAAAGATTTCTATTGGAATTATAAGGTTGCAATAAACTCTGTACATACCTTTTCCAAAAAAAGATGTTTGTAAGTCTCCATACCCATGGCGTGCTGGTCTTTACTCCGTACTTGATTCAAGAACCAGTGTAGTGCATCATCATAACATTCAGAATCTTCTACTAAGCAGTGCCACAGGATGTCTACTTGCTCTAAACTCAACCCTACAATTAGGAAAAGTATTTTTACCTACTCCTTTCTAACACCAAATACTCCACAAAACCCAAGAACACACAGAAAAATCAGAATATTTTTGTCAGATCACAATATATAAATGTATTGTACGACGATTTGACTATCTATAATGAGACCACCCAAATATCAATTGTAAAAAGTGTCACTTCTTTCTTCCTAAGGAAAATTAATTTCTGACAGTATTGAAATATAAAAAAGTCTTCCTTTTTGGAATACAGTACTCCAGCAAAAGATCTCTGGGAACATTATGGACACAAACCAAAGGCCATAAGTACATAATGTATTATCTTCCTTTAGTAATTACTACAACCCTATTATTTAGAAAAACTGAAGCACAGAGAACATGAAAATTTCTTGCCACAGAACTGGAACAGAAGTTGAGCTTCAATGTTGGTTCTGTGCTTTTGCCAGAAAATCTTCCTTCTTTTGAAACTGTCTGAGAGATTATTTTAAACTGTATTTTTAAAATAACACACATGGATTACTAAGAAGTATTTTTGCCTTACTCTGAGATGCTTCTGTGGTAAGGTAATCTCAAATACTCACTGAAATGATCTGGAGATCCCAGAGTTGAGAACACACACGTCAGGAATTGAAGACGAACCTGAACTTCTGCACTGTGGCTGTATCTAAATGAAAATTTGGACAAAAAAATGGACATTTGTTTTGTTGTTTATTGTCATAACTTCTTTCCTACTCATCCATGTGCCTCTTAAAAGCATGAAAAAACTTCTTACAAGTTTCCTTCTGAATTTCTAGTTCAGTGCATGGATTAAATCCCAGCTGAAGATGTTGCAGAACCACCCCAACAGCAGAATGACACTATAGTTGTCTCTAGATAAAGTCCTTTTTTTGCTGGGATTTGAGAAGGGGGTTAGCAGGGGTTTGTTTGGCTTACAGCCCAACTCAAGTGCATCATTTTGTTACCTTGCAGAATCTACTTCATTTTTTTTTCCCCCCTAACTTGTAAAATGCTGATATTTCTACTTTGAATTTCCAATTCCAAACGATACGTATTCTCAATAAAAACATTTTCATAACTCATATAAAAATATTGACTTTATTTCTATTTATACAGTAAAAGCTTGATGGTCAAAGGAGCAGAACAATTTCTCATTTTGCCTGAATTTAAAGGATTTCACCTTCAAACACCTTTCTAAGCAATTCCTCCCTAAAGCAACATCTAATATAAAGAGGGAAGTTAGATTTGAAGAAGTTAAATTGGATTCATAAATAGCAACATTCTTCAGATGTGGGTGCCCATATTGACTTTGACATCTGTCAAAACATGAACAGTCTGTTTCTCTGGGATTGGGGAGCTGGAAATTGTATTGCTTGTTTATATACACCTGATTTTAACTGTACAGATTAGAAAGTGCAGATGAATGTGTTAAACTGAACAAAATTATGCAAAGGTTAATGCCGAATTTTAGCACTAAAACATCTGAATAGTTCTAGTACATGAAATCACTTTAAAACTGATTTGAATATCTAAACCTTCACGCTTTATTTGCACACATATACTCAACATGATGTCTAACAAAAACTGACACAAGAGTTGGGTTTTTTTTAAGGAAAAGGAGCTATTTAAAATGTTTTTACAGACCTTTGTCTCCCTAAGCAGGAAATGCCCCTACAGAAAGTATTTGCTTGTAAGAACACATCAGCAGCAACAGAAGAAAGCAGAAATGTTTCAAACCACAAATTATCAAACACTCCAAGTCAGCTGGGTACTTACAGTGCATGTTTGTGTCGTCCCTCCCTGACTGCCTGGATGTAGTGTACCAAATTATCAAAGAAAAGTTTCATCATGTTTAGTTCCTTTTCTGCCCACCTGTGGCAATTTAAAGGACACAATATTATTATAGTTTGCTTAGAAAGATCAGAAAAGCCACAGAAAGCAGACAGCTGTTATAGGAAAATGGCACACACATAACCCCAAAGTAAACATTCAGTTTCCCATCTACCATCACTTCAGGAGCATTTTCCAGTTCTGTACTCTCTTCTTCCTTGCAATCCTTAATGTTTCCTAATGTTATTTTCAGGCATAGGACTGATAGAACACTCCCTTTTGAGCCCATGAAAACTCTTCCTAAAGGCCCTAATTCAGAAAAAGCCTAACCCAGAACTGGGCATATGTTTAAATGTCATGTCAAAAAGGCCATGAAAAATTGCTGATAATCACTGTCACCTTTCCCAGAAGTTCTGTCAGTTGGATGAGGCAGTTACCTGGTTTGTTCTGCTAAGGAAATGCTGTACTCTGTATTACCTTCAATTTTCAAAGGTTTTTATACACCAAAGAGTCCCCCAAATGCCAGCACTGTTGGGGACAGGGGCCTACTTACATTGTTATCCAATGTGTATCATAGCTGCTCCCAAATTGCTGAAATGTTCCAAACAGCTTGGGAAGAAGACGAAGTGAAACTACTACAGATCTAAGGGAGAAAGACAACGATGACAACATGTGATTGTTACAAAACTGAAATAACTGGTTTCAAAATTCCTTGAGAAGCTCAGGTTCTATGATCAAACCAACTAAAGGAAAGTGTTGAAAATCACAAATCACACAGTGATCTGGGCTGGAAGGGACTTTAAAAGTTTCCTCATTCCATGGCACGGACACTTTCCACTGTCCCAGGCGGCTCCAAGCCCTGTCCAGCCTGGCCTTGGACACTTCCAGGGATGGGGCAGCCACAGCTTCTCTGGGCACCCTGGGCCAGGGCCTCACCACCCTAAAAATAAACAACATTTTCCTCATATCTAATCTAAACCTACTCTCCCCATTTGAAGCCATTCCCCCTTGTCCTGTCACTCCAGCTCCTTGTAAATGGTCTCTCTCCATGTTTCCCGTAGGTGCCTTCAGGAACTGGAAGGTCACAATCAGGTGAGACAAAGCCTCCTCTTCTCCAGGCTGAACCATCCCAATTCTCTCACCCTTTCCTCACAGGAGAGAGGCTCCATCCCTCGCATCAACTTCTCTGGATCTGCTCCAACAGGTCCACGTCCTTCCTGTGCTTGTGAAATCTCCCATCAAGTCAACCAAGCAGTGTTCTGAACCTGAACTACACATATTTCAATTTCTTTACATGTAGCTCCCTGGACACACTGCTGAGATTAATCTCTCAGTATATTTGTAACACATCTCACAAATGCAGTTCTCAGCAAAAAGGTAACGCTGTCATACAGCAGGTGATGTCCAGCAGTCATTCGTGTAATGAAAATAAATTCCACTTTCACCAGTACAATCTCAGAGCTCTGGTTGGTATTAAAACAAGTTATCTGAAGTCAAGGTGTTCCTTCCTCACAGAAATTAGACCCCGTAACAGACTTGGTGGAAAAGAACTTGTCTGTTCCTCAGATATCTGTGTGTAAAATCTGAATATTCAGTATAAAATGCTTAGGCCAAGGCACCTGACCCTGCACTCGACTAACTGAGGTGCAGATCTGATTTTACCAAAGGCAGGAAGGCAATAACCTCTGGCACAAGGGAGAACAGATAAATGCAACAAAACGAGAAATTCAGGACACCAAGACAAAAAGAAATGAAGCATCAGAAACATCCACAACACTTTGGAAACTATTTTTCTTCTTTTGCTTTTGCCTAGTTTAAGTTGTCTTCCTGTAAAATGAAATAACTATTACAGCCAACTTGGATTTCTGGTATGTTGCAAAAATAAAATACTTATAAAAAAGGTCATTTATGATTGAAGTTACCTGTTGTTGGCTAAATTTTCTAAGCAGCCTTCAATAAATCTCATTCGAATCTGTCTGTCAGTGAACCAGCACACTAAAGAACAGAGCAGCTTCTCTGCCTCATTTATTAACCCTTCTGAGAGATGAATCTACGGCAAGTAAAAAGAAAAGTCAGTGAATATTATGTATTTATTTTCTTTTTAAAAACAGTGTTTTCTGGTATTCAACTTACTGCATCTTCATCCTGGACCAGATCCCACAGCAGGGTATTTCCTTTCTTACAAACATTATCCAAATTAATGTCTGTCACTGCATTGCTGTTGTATTGATGTTTATGAACTGCTGGTCCTGGACAAGATAAAAAGCCCATTAGTGAACAAACAGAAGGAACCATCTGAATTGAACATTTTCAAGTGCACAAACAACACCACATTTTATTTGTTAACTTGGCTATTTCAAAGTGCAACAACACTGTAATTGCAGCCTTATTTCACATACGGGTTCTTAAAAGACCATACAAGAAGCCAACAGGGCAGTTGGGCCAATATTTACACTGCTTTTGGCTGATGGCAAAGTGCAATTAAAAACAGCACTGAGAAACTGCAGATGCAATTGCTTTTTCATTTAATTCATACTGTAATTAAAAGATTTCTTAAGCCTTTCTATAGTGCCATGGTCCAAAGGGAGTTATCTCCATAACCGCCATGGCTGGAACACAGGGAAGGAGCACATTTCAATAAACTCCCCTCCCACTACAATTCCTTCCACCCAACTAAAAACCAGGAAAAAACAAACACCATTTTTCCATGTGCTAAAGCATCTAAGTGCAGCATTTTAGAAACTCATCATGTTTTCATAAACACTGATAGACATTTTTCCTGCCTCTCGGTGCCCACAGCTGGCACTATTCATGGATCTACTATTTGATCCTATTTTCATGGAACAGCAAAGTCAAGTAGAGAATTCAGACTGCACACAGAACACTGTAATTATTTGCATATGCAAAACTAGGGGTGTCAAAAATAATCTGCACTGAAGGCCTCATGCTCAACCAGTAATTTGAATCTTCAGTTAGACTAGTAATAGCTATGGAAAATATTGAAAAAAAAAAATGCTGATTTACAGATTTAAGAAGTTTTAATAGTTTATTCAACTCAGCAGTGTAGAAAAAAATCCAAATTTTCAATGCCAGGCTGAATTATAAAAACTTCTTACTCGATTATTCCAGGGAAGTATATAAACAGCGATGGGTTTGCTGTCTGCTGGATAAGAGCAAATTTGGTTCTTCCAGGCCAGTGAAGAAAAACATGAACCCTTCACCAACCCTGCTCTCCATTATGTTTAAAAAGAGCATAAAAGAGAAAATAAAGCTGCCAAAATAGCATATGGAAAGATGATATAATTCTTGAGAAGTGTTTCAGAAGTATCTTAAATTGCATCCTGAAGTGAACCAGAAGATTTGGCAGTGTAAGATGAAACACCATAAAATGCCCTTTACTGCAAACTCACAAAAGTATCAAGTCATATTTTAAGACATTTTTCCAGAATTATCTTCTCTAGAGCCCATTATGGTTAATTCATTTATAGGTTAATTTACGATGTCAAATATACAAAATCACAGTGATATGCACCCTACAGCACAAAAACTGCAGAAGGTTTCAGAGAGAAAAATTAAGGGAATCTTGCATTTCAGTACCACCTTTCTTCACACTTAAATAACCTATTAGAAAAAACACTTGCTAGGTTCTTTTGTGCCTTTATTTGTTTTAACTTGCTTCAAAGCTCCAGAAGAAATGGGAAGGTGGGGATTTTAAAAAGATAAACACAGCTAAAACACAGCTAAACACAAATGTTTTTGTTCACAAAAGAACAGAGATACAAAAATAAATCTCTTGGAGAAACCTTAAGTTCTCAGCAGTCATCATGGTTTCTTTGGGCAAATACAAACAAATGGTTAAAATAATTTCATTATTTTAATTACTGGAGACTGATTCAAAATTACAAAGTAAGTTTTCCCATTTTATCACTTCTACCTTGACTCAGATGTTCATGATAGATAGAGGCCAGGTTAGGGAGGTGCTGCTGAAGATGAGACGTTAGCTCAGCATGGGAATTGATCTGTACAAGCTCTTCTTCACAGCCAGACTCTTCCCCATCAAAATCTGCCATATTTTTCTCTGATTTTGCACTGACTTGAGAACTACTGCAGCTGACATCATCTGCACTAAGCATATCATCAACCATATGCCTGTAAAAGAAGAATATCAGAATGGACAATATCAAAGAGGAAGTTGTTTATAGCAGACTACAAGTGAGCAGACATCTCCCTAAAGCTAAAGTCAGGATGAATCATCTGTTTGAACAGCAGCCCTTGTATGAATTGGAAAAACAATTACAGATAAATAAACTGAAGGTCCCTCTAGCATGATGACTGAGTTGGCTTCTTAATGTTAACTAAATGCAGCATTTTCCAAAACATTTTGAACATTTTCTTAAATGCTGTCTTATTTACTCAATACCAAACTTAAAAGAAACCTTTAATCAGGCATTAACAAATCTATGTAACTGACTGTGACAACGATCATCTCTGTAAGGCAAGATTATCCTGAGCTACAGCTCACCAATTTCTGCCCAAATGGAGCATTTTGCTACCACTTTTATTTCTGTTCTGGAAGGAGTCAAAAGAAATACCAAGTTACCTACCCATCGTGGTGATGGTGGTGGTGGTGATGGTGGTGGTGGTGCTGGGGCCCAATGAACTGTCGACAGTTAAATAATTCATTCCCAATAGTTTCCCCGAGGAAGTCCCCCGTGTGAGTTATACAAGAATCTTGAGAGCCTTGTGAAATGTGAGCAGTGCTCATTTCCCCGGCCATGTCGTGCTCTGCCTCCTCAGCATGGGAACAGGCATCGAGCATTCGGATGCGACTGTCCACGGGCGCCACGGGCTCCGCGTTGAACACGTGCTCCTTGCCCGCCCCATTACTGGCACCACTCCTCTCCGATGCCCCCTGGGCATCTCCCAGGCAAATGCCTGTCTGTGATTCCAGTTTTCTGCCGCGTAGATCTGTGCTCCTGCTGCTTTTCTGGGGGTTGTGACTCCTGTCTTCTTCCTCTTCGTCCTCCTCCTCTTTGAGAGCCTCGATATCGGCGATGTCTTCTGACTGCACCTCGCTGCCAGGGCTGCCGGCGGACTGGCTGGCGTGACTGGAGTTGGCCTCGTTGCTGGATCCATCACTGTGGCCACTGCTGCTCCCAGGCCCACTGCTGCCATCCTCACCACTGTTGGCTGTCTCATCAGAGCTTCCTTGCATGGATTCCTGAAATTATTTCGGGATTTTTAAAGTTTGGTGGAAAAATAAAGCATCGCTGGAAATACATAATTAATATCATCATCATCATCATTCAAACATCATTCTTCCTTCAGGAGGAAATGTGTCACATCTCCAAGTTTCCATTCATTCTTTCTCAATTTGGTTGCTGATGACAAAAAGCTCCGAGCAAGATTGAGATTTAATAATTGATTTTTTGCATTACCTTGTTGCTAACAGGGTATATGAGCAGACTTTGCATGTGCTAAGACTCACAGTGTGACACAAAAAACAACATCCTGCTGTCCCTTACCTAACTGAAACACACTTCAAATGCAGAAACACATTTGTCTGAAGCGGTTTTGAAACAATTGCAGATAAAAAACCATTTTTATGGCTAGTAACAGCCAACTCAGTAACAAAATTCCTAGAGCCAGACTCACTCTTACCTCTGTGTCCGACAGTCGCTGCTGGACGTGTTTTGTTCTGTTAATCAGCTGTTCCTCCATTTCAATGTCACTGCCTCCACTCTGATGGGTGTCACTGTTGTCACTACTTTGAGGGCTTGCTGCTGGGGACCCTAATTCAAAACCACATATCCCAGTTAGTCTGTGACAGGTAATTACTGGAATGTAACAGCATTGCATAAATCTGACTCAAATATTGAGCATTCTTCCAGCAAACAGAGATATATAACTCAAACAATCTATGTACCTTAAACACTAAAAATTTGTTTTAAAACACTGAGTATTTTACTACGAAGTTTGTATTTTGATGTCTCGCCTTGCCATAGTTATACAAATTTCCTAGATTCTACTCAAAATATTATTTAATTTGATTTCTCATTAAAACAGCACTTCAAATTTACTCTAATTCTGTTCAAATTCAAAAGCACTGCAGAATCAAATGAGTCAGATTGTGGTGTACAACTAAAACTATACTTACAAGGGGAAGGGGCTGCTCTTCTGAGCTCCTCTTCTTCTGAAGGAAAAAAGCAGGATGGAAAAATAAGTGACTAAAAATCGTTTTGTCAGCATAGAGTTGTCCATGATTCATAAAAACCAGCAGCAGGAAGAGAAAGGCAAACTACAGTAAAATGGTTTGGCAGCATCTTTAGTAATGACTGTGGGGAAATACACACTCAAGTGAAAAACAAAATCACCAAATCAGAGACAGCCACACCAAAAACTAGGTAAAAAGTAGGTAAGCTTTTATAAGATTTTATGCAGCTATTAAGTTACAGATGTGCAGTGGAACAGGAATAGTTAACTGATGAGTTATGGATCATCTTCTGAATTAAAAAGAAAAAAGAAAAATACAGACTACTTTAGCTATACAAACAGAATGAATCTGAAACACAAAGCTTTCCAAAAGCACTCACAGAGTTTAAATGCCTTCATCTACAGCCTCAAGTTCTGCTGGAAAAATATACCAGCATGACACTTTTAAAAAATACTTAAAGGAGAAAGTTCTATACCTGCTTTTTGTCCAAACTCAACAAGAAGATAATGAACATTCCAAATTTAACTCCCAGATCTACTGGAAAACCACACACCTTTTTTGTTTCCCATGGGCAGGTTGGTACTCAGTAAAGATGCAAAGGAGCTTTGCTTTGACAGCTGAGCTTTAGCTGCCAGTGCATTATTCCACAGGGCTTTGATCAGCATGGATGCCAAATACAAGGTCTGCAAAGAAAATCAGGGAAAAGTTCCATTAAGCAGCAGGTTTTGGATAAAAAGGTCCACTGTTCATCTTTCTCTACGCGAATAATACAGCTCACCAAAATAAACTCATCAAAATAAACAAATCAACTAAATAATGTTGTGTAAAACCCATTTTAACTTCAGGCAGGAAGTTAAAATCTTCCATCAGCGGTTATGAAGTGTCTGAAAATCTCTAAAGATTATACTTCAAAAGCCAGGAAAGATGTAATTGAAGAAACATGACAACTCGACTTACAGAGTTCTCCCTTTCTGCATTAATGAATATTTCTTTAGGAAAACAAATTCGTCATGGTTGTTTAATACTCTCATTTAATTGCTTTTCTCATGCCAGTGATTTTGCTGGCCTTGTCTTTTACCTGTTCAGTGTGAGCACTGGGATGAAGAGTTGACACAAGGTTAAGAAGGTGTCTAAGTGGGACAGGGTCCAAGTTTTTGATCAAAGAAGGAAACAAGTCGTGTATGTAACGACTGCAATGCTTCAGCTACAAGGCACAAACAGAGAAGGTAACAGGAACAACAGAATAAACAAATAAATCAAATATTGCAGCTAATAAACACATTTGTACAAATTCTCAGGAAGCAGCTGTCAAATAATTTCAAACTCCAGCAGATTTGCAATTTTGACTACATTAATTTTAGCACTGTAAAGCCTGCAAATGTGCAAATCAAATGCAACAGTTCCTTCCTTAGTTGTAGCTCTGAGAGATGAAGTGAAAACAAGAACTGGAAATTTGTTTTGTATTCAAACTTAAATACAACTTCTAAAGTATTAGTTTATATCCTAAATCTTGAGGGAAGCAGTATTTGCAATGATTACCTTATTAGTGGCAAATACAAATAAAAACTACTTAGGAAGAGACTGTGTGAACTGTGTGAGAATTAGAAAGAATCCTTTTGTCTTTTCAGTATGGATGTCAAAAAATATGACAATGTGTTCAGCTAACTACTGCATTTCTACATTAAAGTGGCAGTGCTCCTGGATAATTCCTCTTTGGTGAAACGCTGCTTTTCACAGTCTCTTACAAGAGTTTCATTACGTTTGTAAGGATGCTGTTATTCAAAAAATAAAATAATGCTTACAGGAAACTTCTAGGAAAAAAATTCTTACATTGGTTACCACACATGCACTTCAAAAGGGTTTTTTTCATTCTTTGTTTATTTTATTTTGTCTTCCTGGCATTAAAGTATCTGTGTCAGCAATTTAAAATATGCAGGCCAACTTTCACAGTGTTCACAGTGGAATGAAATCATGTGGGTTCTATACAAGGATGCACTGAAACATCTTGAGATAACTTCAATTTGGGGAAGATGAATTTTTGTCTAAAAGCTCATTTGAAAAGTGGAAAATACTCTTTAAGGCCTTCTATTCTTTTAGTCTAAATGTGTCTGCCTTTTAAATAACACTAGAGGTTTAAACCTTTGAAAGGAAGTAATCAGGACACACTTAATTCTTATATCTAACATATTCTGAAAATATCATTATGTCAAAATGAACACTTAAACCGTAAAAGGATTTTCAAAATTAAGTAATTATATTATTCCTAAAGCAGTATAAAATATATTTAAACAGTCCAGAGGTCTAACAGTGTGTAAGATACTGTGTGGAAGCATCAAGGAAGTGGAAATACTGTTTTAAAATGTAGTGTGAAGTAATTATTAATTACTCTGACACAGGAAAATGTTGGAGCAAATGCTGTTCCAATGAGCATTTATTAACATTCCAGCTGCATGTTTTAATGCCAATGGACCACACCAGTTTCAGAATGTGTGTTCAGTACTATTTGACTGAAATAAATGACAAAGAAATATTGAGCACATAAAAAACCTCTTTCAATTCTGACCTGTGTAACAGTGTGCTCCCTAGGCCTGCTCATGCCTATTGTATTCAAATCCTCTAAATAAAAAATGTCACAACCTAAAATAACAAGCACAGCGACCCATTAAAAGCAGCACACAAATAAATCTTTCTGAAGGCAAAAAGCCTATCAGAGTTTCCAGCTTTAGCAAGCAAAAAATAAAATCTCAGTGCCTTCTATAGATTTTAATACCAGCAGAGGAGCACAGCTGTAAAGTTCACTGCCACAATTTTCACCTGATTGTTCCCACCAGGAGCATCCAAAATGGAAGCTACAATACACAGGAGCAAGGCAATTTAGCACAATAGTAAAAATATTGCAACCACTCTACAACCTTCATCCCCATTATTGGTGAAAACACTCTTGCTACACAACTTCATTTTTTTTCCTTGTATAAAGGTAGCCAAGGTGATTTTTGTGCATCTAATAAATAACCCAGTAACTGTGACAGTTACCTAACTTGACATTCTGGTCAGTGAAACACTCAGACAGCCAAGAAAAAGCAAAAAACTCAACTTTAGGAATGTGAAATACAATCAACTTATTTTCTGTTTTGTTTTCATCACTACTGCAATTACAAAAATTCAATATATACCTGTGCAGCAGCCCAAATACAGTCTATATGTTGAGTACTAAGCCTTCCTTCAGCTGCAAGAAAATTCAGAATCACTTGGCACTGTTTGATGATCTGCAAAGTGAGAACATGGTGAGGAAAAATTTATTAGAACAAGTCAATGCTCCATGTTTATACCAAATTAATAAAAATTGAATACAAACCTCAATATGTAAATTTGGTCCAAAAATGTGCTCAACGACATTGTTGCTGATAAGCCAGTCTGCAAGTTCTTTTGCAATTGACCTGGAGATGAAAAAAGAGTGGAAATATAAAATGATCTGCCTGTAATATTTACTCTGTGCTCTTCTCTAGCACAACACATCCTGCAAGTTGAGATCTGCAGTTGTAGTGAGGGTACAAAACCCTTCTGAACACAAACCACAGTCATTTTTCCAAGCAGGAAGCAAATGATTTCCATGTTTCTTTTCTTTAGCTGGAACACTAATGCCAAATATCAATATTTCCCTTCTGGACCATCAGCAAACATAACCAATAATTCCCCTAATTTTATTAGTTAATGCTCAACAGACCATGTGCAAACAATTTCAAAGACCTCACAGGTAAGATTTTGACACTGCTATTAAATCCAAGTTTGTCATGAAATTCCAGAGGCATTGAAATGTAGCTAAAGGTAGGAGTGACAGAAATTATTAAGAAAGCCATGGATATATTTTTAGATTCTCTAACACGAATAGCAACTCTCCCAAACTATATTTGCCATGGTCATACACACATGCAGCACACAGATACTTCCAAATTCTCATTCTGCTCATCCATAACAACAGGGAATTTCACTCACTGCCATTCCTTAAGCAAACACTCAAACTGACCAGGATAAGGAAAATGAGTTTTCCAAAACAAAAGCTGCACTTCCAGAAAGCACTGCCCTGTTTGGAAAGCAGTGCATAAGCTCCTTTTTATTCCTTCTCTTCAAGCAAATGTTTGTTTACCCTGATTTTGGCAGCAGAAGCAATTACAGGACATCAGAGTATTTAAGGCCCAGCCTTTGGTTTAAATGGCCCTGGAATAACAGTGCTCTGTTCCACAGGGAGGAGAGGATGGAGGGAGGGGCTGTCTTAGAGGATTTGAGGAAGAGTTATTTTTACCACTTCTCTCCCTGTCACATTTATGGTCACTATTAAAATCCAGGATTGCCAATCTTTATCATCCTCAAGAAGGAAACAGGATTCTTTAGGTAAAAAGAGATTGCCTTTGTAGGTTTTCCAAACAAAATTCACTATTCAGGGACACGCTGCCAGTGCAAAATTGTTTTGAATTGCCTGATCCTCGTGGTTGAACTCAAGGACCAAAGTTCCTGTTATTCCACATCATTTCTGGACTGTTCTCTTCTAATTCCAGGACATGGAGAATCAAATATTCTCACATTTTTCAAAGATAATGTCCCATACCATTTAATTAATAACTGGTTTGCAAGGTACAAAAGTTTGCCAACAATTATCATTTATGGCTTATCAATAAATGATTTTCACACTGTAAAGTCAGTTTGACAGGGGATTTGCTCCAAGAGGGATTGACAAGATAAGTTACATCTGTTTCATGAATCCAGGATGTCCTTAACTTCCCACAGCCTCATTTCAAAACCAAACCAAATCCAACTATCCCCAGCCCCCAAAAGATGCCCACCCAACCCAAACTTTGGCACATGCACATTTCTGACTCAGCCAGGGCTTGGATTTCTGTCTAACAAAATCTGAAAAAAGACCTTTCCTTTCTTCTTGGATCTGAATTTTTCAACCTGTAGCTTTGAGAAGGAATCCCAGACAAACAAACACTGCTAGGCTCACTGGCAATGCCAGCATGAAAGGACACATTCCTCATGGGGAATCTTTATCCAAACCCTCCTGCTCACAGCACAATATCCATTAGGCTTTGGATCCAGTCATATGTTGTATTTTAACCACTCCAAAGGAAAGAACAAAAGCTCTCCTCTAGAGCAAGTTCCTTCACATTTTATTAAATTACCACGGCAGTTCTCTGTCTCTAATTCACACCATGTTTCTTCTGAATAAACCACAGATAATTCTTTTGAAGGAATGCCTTTTTTAATGGATGTATTCTCAGCAGTAACAAACTCTTTAGCCTTCTGGGGAGCTCAACTGTGGTAAAATGACAGCTCAGATTTCTGAAGGTAAATGTGCATTTGATATGGATTTGTTGAGGATGACCAAAAACAACAGGATCCTTGTGCAAGGCAGAATGAAGCCCTTGTGCTTCCCAGAGAGAATTTTCCTCCCAGAAAATCTGGCTGAGGGCACAGCAATCACTACCTTTTAAAATGATCAAGTTATTACTTCCACGAAGTGTTTTGTTCTCTGATTTACTAAGGAATATATTTACAATACAATTTCAGTGTATATGAAGGATATCTGACTTCTTTCCTAAATACTTCCATTTCAGGAAAGGTTTTCCTGAAAAAATTTACTCTTTTGTGTTAAAAGAAATAGTGAGAGTGAAAATCATGCATTATGATCAAAGCATAGAGGTGCTTTTCCCTCTCACATGAAAGTAGCACACAAGGAATGGTTATCCAAATCAGATAGACCTTAGGAGCAAGAAAATTCACATTGGGAGTAACACATATTAGCTGTTTTTCATGGATTTAATAACTGGATAGCAACAGGAAAAGTCATTTAAAGAACTTGATACTCTCTGTGGGTCTGTGTTGTGGTTGAGGAGGGAGAAGAGAATAAAAAGGCAAAGGTAGCAGCTACTCTGATTTGTCTCTAAATCTCACATTGGAAATGTACACAACACTTATTCCATTTCTCCCTAGAATTTTTAATGTGAGTTCACTGATAATTCGTGTCTGTCAAAAATAACTGGTTTACTTCCAAGAAATGAAATTCAAGCACTTTTGACATGAGTTTCCCCAGGCATTCCATGAGACTGCAAGGAACAGAATGGGAGCTGTGCAGTTGGTGACATAAGCTGATGTTTGGAACTGCACTCACAACATGAGGGAGCAGAACCTGAATTTTGTTCATTCTTATCCTCCAGTTTATGCATTTTCCTGGTAGGTCAAAGAACACCTCTCTGTGAAAAGACTGGGTTAAAGCCCTGGAAACATTTTAATCTAAGGCTGTGGTGCAACACTTGGTACCCACATGATGACCCAAATCCAGGAACAAATCCCACAGCAAAGCAAGCCCCCTCAAAGAAAACCTTATTTATTCAACCAGCCAATTCCCCACGAAGCTACAAAAACACACCAGCTCAGAGCTGGATGAAATACAACAGCGAGTCCCCAATGTCACCGAAAACCAGAATATAAAAGCTCCAATGAAAAAATGCAGCCCTGTAACTGGCAGCTTGCAAGGGAAGGAACTCTAAAAACTCTTGACAACATCACTGAAATAGGATCTCCACCACAACAACAGATGTGAAACCCTGATCTCAACTCTTTAGGATCAGAAATGCAAAGAGGATACAAAAGGCACCTTCCCAACACACGTTCAAGCACATGTTTTTGCTTCTGAGCACAAATTTTCCTTTTTGATGCTCTACAGGCTCTGAGACCAGCACTCTGACATCATCTGGAATATTTGTTTAACTACTGTGTGGGACACACAAAAGAAACATTAGTGAGCTGAGTGGTAAAATCCACTTTTTTTTCTTTTTTTTCAAAGAAAATCTGAGAAGATCCCTGAAATGAGGTAGAGAGAGAAGAGATGTTTAAATAATGCTGCCAGAAACTCAAGTCAGTAAGCTTAGACAAAAATGGAGAAAGCAAGAGTTAATATAAGGTAAGAAACTGCAGTGAAGGGAAAAAGCAACACAGAACTTACAATTATCTCAATAAATAAGGAAAGAGAGGGAAAGAACGGAGAAGAAATAGTCCAGTTCTTTCTGTTCACAGGTGAAAGGAATTTTGGACCCCTGAAATTGCATGTAAGAAGCTTTTCAAGTGAGGGTAATCAAGGTTTTTAAATGAGTCAGGAAGTTGCCTCAGTGTCAACCTGGAACCTGAAACCCGAATACTTGGCTGCCTGCCAAGTGAAGAGCAAAACAAAAATCTCTCTTTACACATGTTATTTCCAGAAGCTGACAGTGTCCTCACTAAAGAAAAAAACCAACACTTTTTCCTCTTGTGGTCCAAATAACACCCTAAAAAAAAAAAAAAGTATCTTTCACTTCCTGAAAAGCATCATCATTTTTCACTAAGTGGCATCAGCGAAACAGTTGCAGGAATCATTTATTCAAAGACTTGGAGACTCTTCTGTTCATGCTTGTTATTTTTAGCTTCAGTAGATTTCACACTCCTCAGTACCTCAGATTGCAAAGAATTTGGTTCTATCTTTAGAGCCAAGAATAGCTAAATTAAAATTCCATCTGTGAGGGGTATGATGAAGTTGAGTGGCTGAGACATTGCCCACATCTGGACCACGCACATCCTCGGTCACCACAAAGCCTCAACCTTTGAGAAGACAGGGAAATGAAATCTCAAAAGCCACACAAACACCTACAGCTACAAAACAGATCCCTCTGGCTCAGCTTTCTGCTGTTTCCAAGTGCAATTTGTCAAATCCAGTGTTTTCCTAGACAGAAGATGCTTTAGCTCGTCTTACCATGGAAAAACTGCAGTGCTGAGGATAAAGGTGGGAAGCTACCATTGCAAAATATTTGCTAAAAAATCCTGATGTTAATTCTGAACAAGGAAGTGCCAGGACTAACTGAAAGCTGATTTGTTTTTTAAAGGTACCTCCCGCAAACCCACCTTATCAAGATACAGAAGGAGAAATCCCAAAGGTTGACAGTTCCAAACGCATCTGGAAAAGTCAAAACATATAATGGGGATGACCAGACAATGCAGAACATCTTCTTTTGGCAAATCTGCAGAGGCTACAAAGGTACAAAATAAAACTTAACACTTCCTTTCTCCGCTAAGGAAAGAACACAGGAATGAAAAGCTTTCCTTTTGCTGCTCATTCAGTCACTGCCAACTCCCTAAGTGCCTTTTCATCCAAAAATTTCTCATGAGCAGAGTCTGTAATGAGAGGGAAGCTTTGTACTGAACAAACTGGAGAAGTGAGACATTTTCCCCATCCTTCTGCTCCAGCCCTTTCTGATTATTTGGCTGGAAGACATCAGTGATTCCAAAAGATCTCTGAAGATGAGCAGCAATACTTGATACTGATTTGCAACCAATCTTCCAGGTAAAACACACCAGAACAACTGGAATTCTGATTTTTTTTTAAAAAAAAATCACATACTACAAAAGTGGAAAAGAAGGTTTTCTGTTCGTGCTGCATTCCTTTCAAATGACCAGCCTGTTTACAGATGCCCCTGCCAAGAAAGTAATATCCCAAAGGAGAATTTGACAATTTCCTTCAGCTTTAAAATAACTCTGATGCTCTTGCAGAGTACATCTGCTCTTCTGCAGGGAAATTTAACCACTCTTCTCTTTTACCACGTTCATAACCTTTCTTTTTTACATTTGACTCAGAAAATCAAACAGCCTTGTATCAGGTTTAACTGGCACAATCACTTGTTAATGTTACTACAACCTAAAAACAGCCTTTGTTTCAGATTTTCAGCGTGAGGGAAGGAGAAGAACTGGATAAATCTGAGGTTTGTCAGTCCCAGTGTAACAACACACCATGAACTGGGAATACAGAGTAGGAAACACCCCAGCTGACCTCACATTCCCAACATGTTCCCTTCCTGGAGTATTTACTATTTATTTCTTATTCCCAAGGCATTTCCGCATCTCCACGGAAGCAAAAGTAATCTAAATTCTGGTTTTTTATGTTTAAAATACCAACACACTGCCAGAAATTTCCCTTCAAATATCTAAGGTGCTTTTTACATGAAATCTACAGAATTGTGGTCATGACTGCAGCCAGATTTCAAAAAGTGTTAAAATGAAACAATTTGTAACAAAAATACACATACAAAAGTGAGAGATTTCCCATTAATGAGCAAAGGGTACTGGAGAGTGTCTGTGACCCCCAAGACAAACAGAGTACATCATCCCCCAAGAGAAACTTAAAAAGTACATTATGAGTAAAAATCCATAATTTACACATTTTGCCTGTTATTTCACAAGAACATTTCATCTACCAAAATCCGTATTTTTAATTTAAGTTCTTAACAGTTCCAACATTAAGTTTAGAACTACTACAGAAATGAACACATTTCCTGGCTGGAACACAATCCCACAGGTGAATCTTCTTGAGGATTCATGTGAGTCCCTTTAAAATTGTTCAACACACCTGAATTATACAAATAAGTACTTTGAAGAAAAAAAACAACAGTAGCATCGTTTCACAAACTGGGTGGAAAACTAACAAGGTTGGGAGCCACTGATGGCAAGAGAAGTCTTGGTTAAATAAATAATCCAGAGAAATGAGATGGCAAAAATTACATGAACTGGATATGAATTTGGTTCTTGGTTATAAACCACAATGAAGATAATGCCCCATTATAGGTATTTATGATTTCAGTATCTACATTTTTGTAAAGCTTACCTTGACTCTACGCTTTAATACAGCAAAAAAAAATCCAGAAACATTTAGAAGTATTTGATAGTTACCATTTAAAACCATTTATTAACCCTCTGATTAGAATATTTCTAATAAATGTCTCAGATTATCACTACTCCCCCACTGTGTATAGTCCATAGCAACAACAGAGCAGAACTGCAATCATATAAAACACTTGAAGTATTCAGAATAAGGCTCCTACTTACGTTTCTGTGTCTGAAACTAATGATTCATTATTACACACATCATTGAAGGTATGAAGTTGATTCTATAGTTAGAAAAAGGAAGAAAAAAAATTACAATTTTATCCAAATATTAGGTGAGGTAGTTTTCTTTAATTTCACAATAGTATTAGTGACATTAAACAAAATTTTATAGGACTTCGTATGTTTTTAAATAAATTGTTCAGACAAAATTATAGAATGAAAACCACATATTATTACAGGAAATAAAGCTTTCAAACATGTCCAAGCTGATAAATTTAAGACATTACAGAGGAAAAAAATGCCTGTTAAAAGTTTTACATCTCTT
>WEKY01045890.1:15913-29495 GCA_013390045.1 Picathartes gymnocephalus | reverse complement strand
CCAAAAAAAAAAAAAACAACAAACACAGAAACCTAAACAAACCTGAAGTTTGAAAACCCCAGCAAATCAAATCACCCAACCCTCCCTAGCCTAGCTCAGTGGCATTTGCATGCTGACCACATGCTCATACATGCTGCTGTAAAATGTTGGGTTCTGTTGAAACATGGTGAATTTCATCTGTCTATGCTGAGGGAAGGTTTTGAGTCTAGGAACAAGCCCTGGAAAACTTTACACTCTTCTGTTTTTCTGCTTCATCAGTGTACTCAGATCAGGATGTGGGGTGATTAATCAAGTAGTACATAGTACAGTAGAGAACATAGCAATCTTGCTGTTAATGAGGATTCAGGTTATAAATTTCAGTGGGATCTCTAGAGAATAAGTACTCAGCTGTCCAAATGATGCACAGTTGTGTAATGTCAGGAGGGCTTAAACTAGTGATCTACCTCATGTTTGTGCTCAGCATCCTGATGGCTTCTGACAGCTGTCCTGCAATATGCTGAGAAACCCAAGAGTCCACTACTGGGGCAATACACCAGAGAGTATCTGTACAGAATACATCTATCTTTTTTCTTCCTTTATTTTTTTGGAAACACCCAGTTCCATGTGTATGTGCTGATGTAAACTGAGGCAAGCCAAAGCGTGCTGTGCAGATGTATGTCTTGGGAACTAGCTGTTATATAGAAATTATATTCTGAAATATACTTGTAGGCAGTAAGACTTTTGGATTTTATGGCTAGTTTTAATTCATTAAGTGATGAGCCACTGCCGGCAAAAGTTTCTGTGTTCCCTTGCTAAGGCAGTATTGTTTCTGTAGAGGAATACCCTATATTTAATTTCTTTGTTATAAGAAACTCCTAGAAAGCTGTTCTTCATAAGAGTTAGTAGGTCCCCATTTTATAAGAAGCTGAACAAAACCATCTGTAGAGGTATTTGACATATGAACTTTAGGCTGTGTTGTACAACTTGCCCCCTGCATCATCTTAATCCCTAGCACCTTGCCTCCCTCCTGACTGCTGCATAGCCTGGGCCAGCCTTCCCCCGCCTTGCCCCCTCCAAAATACTCATTTAGAAGTATTGTCATGCTGTCTCATAATTATTTCTTGGTTTTTTGATTCTTTCTGAAAGAGAGATGCTTTAAACTTGTTAGATGCTGTCCTTTCAGCTGCATGAAGAAAGGTGGCAGTGGACTGGGCTGGTTTTTAGGGGCTGCAATGGTAGAAAAGATAGTCATAGTATCATAGACTAATTGGAGTTGGAAGGGACACATAGGGATCATTAACTCCAACTTCCTGATCTAATTTGCTCATATAAGATGGGTTGATTTTGGACTATGGGTGCAGCTCTTAGCACCCCACCTCCCTACCCCCTAAACCAGGATTTTGAAGTATCAATAGAAACCTCATACTAGATACAGAGTTTACAGGGCTGCATTTGTGGCTATGTCAGTATGGTCTCTCTGCAAGCAAACAAGCATTCAGTTTCCTTGTGCTCATATCTGGCTGTGTCCAGTAGCAGCTGGGCTGGAGCTCATGTGGTAAATCCTGCTGAGAGCTCAGTCCTGCTTACTGCAGCTACTTTAAATGTCTTGCCATTTTAGAATGGCAGATTAAGCACAGCTCTGCCTGCTAGACACTCTGCAGACCCTGCAGTAAGGCAGTTCACTGGCACTTCATGATGGACTAGGATCAGAATTGTAGATCACTTGGGAAAAGATGAAAAGGTTTTCAAAGATGTAAGAGCTCAGATTAAAGGGTTGTTGGTTTTTTTTTTTTTTTTTGTATCTAGGTATGTGATGCGTAAACTTTTGGACCCATCTTTCAAAAACGTGCTTTTATAGGCTGAGATATGGTCAAATGAGTGGAACTTGAAGGGGTATGAAAGTGAAAATTAAGAAGGAAAGAGTGAAGGAAAAAGTTTATGTTTCATGATAGATACTTACATTTCTTTTATTAAAAAAAAGCCCTCGTACACTTCATAGAGATTTTTTTGCAGCATCAAACATACGGTTAAAATATTGCTCCAGCACAAATAGTTCTGCTCTGAGTTCTCACAGTGTTGTCACTGAACGTGTTCAAGGATGTGATAAGTTTGAATATATTTGCCTACAGTTTGTTTTAGAATACTTCTGCAGTTAAACATGTTGAGACAATTGCAGTTTGAAGTTGCTCTGCTGTTCTCCATTTGATGGGAAGCTTTTTCCTGGTATTTACGCTAAGGGAAGAGCAGACGTTTATCCACAAAGTGCTTTGGTATGGGACTTAAAAGACAAAAACTTCCATCTGTTTGAAAAAAATGTGCTTGTGTTGCTTCTGAGTGGTTTTTTTTGTTTTGTTTCAAGACTGCATGACTGTTAACAAGGAACTGGTTGACTACAGACTATAAAGAAATTCCAGTAAGCTGCTTCAGAGGTGTTTTTTTTTTTCTTTTAGTATTCAAACCAAGCAAGTACTTTTTCCCAAACTTATAAAAATAAAGAAATAAAAAAATCAAATATGTGTTTCCCACCCCTCTTATTCTGTCCCTAAGGAACAGACAGCCTCTTTCCCCTTCACACACCCACTCCCAACCTAAACAAAAATCTTGTTTACTTGTAGCAATCGAATTACTTCTAGTATGGATTTATGCTAAGGAACAGTTCATTAAAGTATGGCAGAGCCACCAGGACACAGTTCAATATGGCTGTTTTAGTATTCATCTGAGCAGCTGAAGAACTGCATGAGTCTGTGCTGTGTATTAGGGAAGGAATAGGTGTGATTTAGGATGCACAGTTGAGAAGAGATCACTAAGAATTAGGGTATCTGATATTTTTGTTTAACTTTGGGCTTCCTATAGGAATCATTTAGTTTATAGCCATTTACGCATGGCAGCAGAGAGGCCTTCGGTAGCTTGGAAGTGAAAAGATGCACATGTGTGTTAGAGTGAACTTCTATTTACAGAGTGGAAACAAACCTCTTTTAAACTCTCTTGTCAGCACTTGCTGAGAATACTTTTATTAGCCTATGGTTAGAAAATTTTCTGGACTGAGACAGTGAGAGGAACTGAATGTGGCCTTCTGATTTCTCTGCAGCTAGGTGATAAATACCATCTTCATAAATACCACAATGTATTTGCACCAAGTTCATGGACAGTATGCTACTTGTTCTATTTTGTCCAAGTTGTTGGTTGGGGTAGCACCACTCCAGCTTCATCGCTAGAGTTCTCATCAAACAAGACATAGGAATAAAAGAAGAAAAAGGAACAAGGAAGGCAGTGGCATGTGTTGAAGGTTAAGTTATAGATAACTCCTTAAAGAGCCAATTTTCCCATGCATTTTATGATAGGGCAAGGAGATTGGGGTATGTCAGTGATGAAGGGGGAAAGAGTGAAATGAAGCTCTCAATTGGATCTGCTGGAGCATAGGTTGCATTTTTCTAAGGCTGGCTTAAGGAAGGAAAAATTACAGCTACTCACGTTATACCTGAAACAGAGACATCTTACTCTGGGAGGACACATAAGATTAATTGCAGCTAACATCAATGCTTTTTTACCTTTTCAACAGGAGGTTAAAAAAAAAAGAATTTTTCTTTTTAGGAAGCTTTAGTTTTTGTTGAACAAGAATATATAGCTTATGTTAAAAAAAAAAAAAACAATGAAAAACCATCTGCATTGGAATGAGTATTCTGTGAAAGGTTGATAATACAGCTATAAACACATTTAGCAGATGTTTGACTTCTGGGTTGTTCTGTTCTGGGACTCGAGGTACAAATGTTTTTTCGTTTTGTAGTGCTAATGAAGTCTTGGATCAGAGCAAAAATATTACCTTGGAGCTGTTCTTAGCAGCTGTTGATGCAGAAAATTTGAAGTGTGGAACTCAGTTTCAGTTCCTTTTTTGGTATTCCCTGAGCTGGAATTGAAGGCATGCCATCTTGCCCATTCTGCTGCTGTGAGACCCTGCGGTAGCCGTAATCAGTGGCCTGGGAGATGAGCGACTGGAGCGGGAGCGATTGGCTGGGGAGCAATTTCCCGGAGTACATCTGTGTCAGGCACAGCGAGCTAAAGCAGTCATGTATGCGCAGGCTCTGATCTCTGGGGAGGTTCGTTACAGGGTCTCCTACAAGGGCATTCTCTGCGTCTGCACATCAGCATGGAAGAAGCTCGTCAAGGGAAGAAAATGCAACCTGTATGTAGATAGCAGCTGTGTAACGTAGTAATGGCTCAAATGTGGTTTGATGAAAGTGATGTTTAGCAGCTGTGGCTCAGAACTGTGTGCTACCTTAGACTCACTAGTTGTTCAAGAAATTTTTGAAAGATCTGGTGATAGAAGGAGTAGTTTGAGTAAAGATTTCTGTATTAGGGAAGATATTTGCTGTGTTGTTAGAATTGCTTAATTGTAGCAACCAGCTTAATTCAGAAAGAAAATATGCTTTTACAATTGTGACAGTATACTGCCAGACTTTGAGAGTGGTTGAGTGTTTTGGATTGGGTTTTTTTTTCTTTTTTCTTTTGTGTTTTTTTGAGTCAGCCTTTCTTGATTTGAAGGTTATCAACTGTGGCTTTGCTTGATTCTGTGCAAATAGAGCAGGGATATTTCTGGTAGAGAATCTTGAAATAGCCAGTTAATCATTCTTTTTGGACAAAGAAAGGAAAGTGAACTTAATGAGCTGTGTAACTGAGGTAAAGTGTTCATGGAGATAACATTTTCTTCAGACCTCAGTGGCACAGATAAAAAACTCCGTTTGTGGGGATTTGTACAATGAAGCAGTGAATTCCAGTATTAGTGTTACAAGCTATTGCTTAGGAATTGTATGGACTGTCACTACCAGTGGCATGTAACTGCAGTGCAGCGTGTAACAGGGATTACTACTTTAAAAGTTTCCTGGAAACGAAATCTATGGGATGGAATTTCCCTAAGGTGTAAAACTCTAAAGATCCCTGAATTATTTTATATATGACAACTAAATTTTCTATTCACTTGTGAGAGCATAAGTAAGAGTTTGATTTAGATGTGTTAAAGTGCATCAGATTGCAGTGGCCTTTTGTTTGTCAAGGTCTCTGTAGTACAGTGCTCGATTTTTGGTTTTCTTTGTGGTGCTGCTTTCAGCTCTGGGCACAGAACTCTATCGAGCATGCATATGCCTAGAAGACTAGGCAAAGATATGAGGTGACTAGTTGTAAATATTATAGTACTTCTGCTTTTTTTACCTGTAGTTTCAGGAATTCACTTAATTACATTTAAGTGAATGGAGATACATATTATTTTTTTTTTTGAATGAAATTTAGTACTGTGAGGCAGTGATAAAACACAGCTTTGTAAAATAGCTACTATAATATTAGATACGCAATTTGATATCGTGTGTTGGATTGGTGACAGTATTTGCTAAGTTTATGCATGGTGGTGAATTTTCTGGCTTGCAGAACACATAGGCTGAATTCAAATGGACTTTTAATTTTAATCAAATATTCACTTGCACCTTAGTCATACTTTGCTGGGAATCAAGCCATCCCTTTTTCTTGAGCTTGTTCTAACCCTTTTTTTTTGATGAATTGCTGCGGTGTGGCATAGTTGATAGCCATTCACAATCATGACCAGTCTCTTGCTGGTTTATGTTTCCTTTTCTTTCCGACTTCTTCTCACAATTCAGTTTTCTCTTGTGATTAACACAAACTCTTGGTTTACTGTCCAGAGATGTGTTTAGTTTTTCTGGGATGGGACATGGCTTCTCTTGCACATTGTGGTGCTCAATGTGACCCTGACTGTAGTAAGGCCTGCTACAGCTGAGATAAAACTACTTATAAACATTAGATTTCAATGGTGCAAGAAGCAAAACATTAGCATGTTTAGAACTGCGTTTTTACTGAAAGGGCTTGGGTTTTGTGGTGTTTAAGTAGCACACATACACATCTTTAGTACCCTCCACATACAGTTTTGGAAAATTTAAAGTAAAATGCAACTTCTGGAGAGCCTGACCGAAGCCTGTTGATATCTTTTGGACATACTTGTCCAAACCAGGTTTGTAGAGCTGCTGTGTTTATTGTAAGTCTTCTAGAAGCAGATTGTCAGATGTATTTAGTGAGGTAAGCTGAGCAGTTAATTAGAGGATTAGTGGGCTAAAAAAATGTCTAAGTATCCCTAACCTCTTTCGTTATAGTTATGGTCTTACTGAAATAAATCCAAGGGTCACACCTTCCTGCAAGGTTCTGTGTGTTGCTTTGATTAGGAGGGGCTGTCATTTACATGGATTGTTGTGTAAAATAGGAAATGTATAAGCACAGGTAAAATTCACAGGAAAAGACAGGTGGTGTGGTAAAACCAAAGCCATTGAGCTGTACTGGAGTCTTTCCTGTAGTGCTTGAAAAATACCCTCTGCTAAGATAGTAGGGGGAAAAGACTCTGGAAAGCAGCTATTCCTGTGCAAATGAGATCATATAAAATACAACTAAGGGGGAACCCATCAGCAGTACGCTTCCTACTTTAAACCTGGCAAGTGTTCTGTTTGTGAATTATTAATTGTGCTCTCATCTGTATATATTTAGAGGGGAAGGCCAGCTAAAAATTGTACGATGACAAAATGAGACAGGGCTCATTTATATTTGGTGCATTTTTCCTTGGCTGTTAGGATGATGTGCTTGATTTAGAACTGGTAGTGTTTCATCATTGGCAACTTCTGACAATACAGTATTGCTGTGTAGAGACTGTGCTCAAAGAACTTAGTTCAAATGCATCTATAGGACCTCTTGGGCAGTTCAGATAAAGTTGAACAGTTTGATAGATTGCCTAATACCTTCACTTACTGTATTTAGAAAGAACTTTGAATTTTTTGTATCCTGGCTGTCCTTGAAGGAGGCAGCAACCACAGAGATGCCTGCCCTCCTGCCCACTGTAGGCTCATCTTACCTCTGATTTAAAAGCAGAATCAGTCCTGAAAGAGAAGTAAAACAATATATTTAAAACTTACCAAGTGCTGCTGTTAGTTGTTCCTGCAGGTAAACCATGTCAACAAGCCCTTCCTATTAACTTCTAACTAAGGCTGCTTGGTGCTGTATAGGGGTAGCAGTGGGAGAGCTATGGGGTAGACCTGATGCTTGCCTAAGGTAGAGGGATTGTTGTTCAACTCTGCATACAGTATACAGAGATGGCCTTAGCAAAGACACTGTTTTTCTGGTTTCTTTTCTTATTCCTTCCTGGGCTGCTGTCCCTGGTAGACTTAATTGCCTAATTTTGTGGGTCTGCAACACTGGTCTTGTCTGTTTTTTAATCCCTGAAGTATTAGTTCTTACTAACTTGCAGCCCTGGGAATTTGAATGGATAGGGAGGAGGTTGTATGTGCATTCTGTAAATTGAAGATGTATTTTATTTCCTGACTACATGGAGTATTATGTGTGCCTAGAACAGAAAGGCAGGCTTCTGAAAGAGACCACTTGGGAAGTGTGGCTGTGAAAATGAATCATGAATTACCCTGCAAGTCCTAAATTATCCTGAACAGTATATTTCAATATCTATGTAACAAAACAAGTGCGTGAGTTTATCTATTTTTGTAAAAGGTCAGTTTTAAAATATTTTATAGATGTACACACACATACCTGGATACATTTGCAAAGTGAGATTTTGTAGTTCCTCTTTGGTTATCTTTGAGATACATGGTCAAAGTGAACGTTTTAATTCCTTTTTCTCTCCAAACCTTAATTTTGGAAGCAGAGCAATATGACAATCTCCTGTTAATTAATTCTTTGGTTTGTTTTTGTCACTGGAGCCTTTCTTGATGTCTGTCATATCTGTCTTCTGAATGTAGATCCAACGAAGGAGGGCTGATAATAAAACAAAAGTCCTGCTTTGGCTATGCCTCCTAAGCTTAGGTCAAGCCACCATTGACACTGATTCAGTTTGCGCTATTGCTGTGGGCCTCTCCTGCTGTGTCCGCTCGCAGACAGCACGTTGATGGATGGCTTGATCCAGCTGAACTGCTCCTATGTACTTACTGGTGGTGAAAGGAGGAAGAACAAAATGTGAAAGGCAAAATGCACTGTACACAAGTTCTCATATGCTGTTGGTCTTAATTGGTAAATCTACAGTAGCGTGCTACAAACGTTTGCCAGTTGGGTCTGTAAGCAGTGTTCTGCTGTTTTGAGAGGAACCATTTGTTGGTGCCACATTCCAACCTAAGAGCTAAATCCTGTTTTGCCAGATCTCTCATGCCTGCAAAAGTAGAGATGTATCCATGGGTGGGAAGGAGCGGGGAAGTGTTTGCGTTCTCTTCAATCCAGAGAGGTTGGGATAGTTACAGTCACAAAGCAGCATGTATGATCACTGGGATGGTGTAGGCTGTTTTGTTAGAATATTATTAAAATAAAAAGTGTTAAACTGTTGGCCAGGGACAGATGTATAAAGGAAAAAAAGTCAATATGAGTACACTCCTCCCTCCCCATCACGAGTTAGGGTTAGTTTTTGTTTGTTGGTTTTTGTGTTGTTTTTTCTTTTTTTNTAGTCTAAAAATGATTTTTTTTTTTTTTTTTTTTTTTTTTTATTTGTGCCTACTTCAATAAATGCTGCAGTGAAACTTCTTTGTAGCATGAAAGTCGTAATGTAATTTTTTTGAGCGGGGGAAGAGTGAGGATGTTTGTGGACATTTTTTTTGTTTGTTTGTGCCCTCTCAAGCCCTACTTACTTCCATGAGCACTCATAGAGTCTCTTCTGGTGCTGCAAGTCACTCCCTAATTCTACTGGAGGAGAACTTTGGTCTGGGGAAATGTAAATGGAGCACATAAACATTGACTTAGCTAAGCAGTCGTCTTAAATGTTGAGCTCAAATTATTCTTAACAGGGTTACTGTATTGCTCATAGATTTCAAAGGTTTACAGTTAGTTCTGTCAGCCATTTATGATCACTGTCTATCGCCAAAATGATTTGATTGAACTGTATTTCAAGCACCTAAAAATGTGCTTCTAGCAAGTTGTCTGTCTTGGAAGTGGTTATTCAGTAATGCACTTTGGCAGCGTGCCAGTCTGAAATCTGTGTGTGTGACTGCACAAGGTTAAGTGAGTTGCATGGTGAGAAGTGCTTGCAGAGATGGCAGTGGAAACTTGCCTTTGCATTTAATACTCCATGCGCGTCATATTTGTGCTAGTCCTCGAGACTGCAGCTACCACATACTGCTGAGGTTGTCAGTTCTTCCAAACTCAGTGCTTTCCTTAAAAATTCATGCAATTTAGGATTGACTCTTTTTTCAATACTACTTTTAAAAAACATGTAGCATTAATATGGTAGATACAAAAGTGTACTGTACTAAATGATGACAAGAGAAGGTAAATATGTAGTGTTAACAATTTCTGGTGCTTGTTTTTCTGCAAGGGGGAATTACTCTTTTCTCATGGACTCAGAAAAGACATTTGAAAACCAGAGGTGGCAAGAGGAATCCTACTGGGAGTCTGCTGGAGCACTGAGTATTTAAAAGTCTTGTCTGATCTATAGAAGTTGAAAAGGGATTTCATTTTCATACCAAGGAGAGTTAGAAGTTTGAGAAGACAGGTTCTAGTGTATGCAGGCACCTCTGGCTGAATGTGAAGGTTTTACTGGACGGTTGTTTCTGCAGTGTGTTTGTGAGTATCCAGAAATCTGGTGTTAGGAAAAAGTGTACTAAGTGTAGCTTAATACAATGTGCTAGGATTTTTCTTTTTTTTTTTTTTTTTTTTTTTTTTTTTTTTTTTTTTTTTTTTTTTTTTTTTTTTTTTTTTTTTTTTTTTTTTTTTTTTTTTTTTTTTTTTTTTTTTTTTTTTGGTNTTTTTTTTTTGTTTTTTTTTGTTTTTAAGTACGCTGGATTTGTTCTGTTTTTATAAATTACCTTCTTCTTGTTAAAAAAAACCAAAACCAAAATAAACCTAAGGTGAAAGCCTAATCTCTATCTAGGGCACCTTGGTTGTTGCTTATGTTGGTTTTTTTTTTTCCCCCTTCTCAACCATTCTGTCTTTTGAGTGAAAATGAAAGTTACATTCATTCTAAGTTAGTAGAATTTTACTTTGACTTGTCTACATCAGCTGTATTTGGGCATTTGTGGGATTATTGTATGTAAAGTTTCACATGCAGTGAGTGGTAAACTGCAGAGCAATACTTGCTTTAAGCTCCAGTCATTCTCTGCCTAAAAAAGGGAAGTAGACAAGTTCTCAACAATCCCACTGCTCTTTGTTTATGTTAAAAGTACAGAAAGTAGGCAAGAGAACTAAAATGGCAACTGTAAAAAACTGTAAAAGTTTTCCCTCCCTTAAGTGCCTTCAACTGACGTGATAGATCATCTATAATTACTGGAAATCTATGCCCTACAGACTTTATTTTTAACCAGGAAAAGGTTGTAGTTTGGAATTACTTTATAATGTATTTGAATAATTTTGATTTTTTACCTGATGTAAGGCAAAAGTATCTCATACTGGGATTTGCCCTTGACATCACAAAACAGATATGTTAAAATGATGCTTTGTGTTTTCCTGAACAAAAGCTGTAAAAGATATGCTTCCTTCATGTATGATACTTGTGGTTGTTAATGGTTTATTCTTGGAAAAGTCTTTGCATATGTTGAGTACTTTGAGATAGTGATAGAATGGTTTGCAAGGGCACGCATGCCTTCGTGTAATCTAATCTTAAAAGACATGTTACTTTCACATGATGTGGTTTTTGAAGGCTGCTCCTGTATGTATGAGTTTGGCAGAGAAGCTCTTTTAATAGAGCAAAGGGTGGTAAAAATTAATGAGATACAGGATGCACAGCATATGCAGTTTCAAAATATTATTGGGAGATAAAAATCTTTCCTCGAGTGTATATTTTTCACAGTGTGTATGTAGTTTTCTACCGGTATGCAGTTGTTTGTATCATTTGAAGAAAAACTTTTTCTTCCTTTGTTGCTCAAAAATTGTGTGTTTGGCAAGATCCCAAGTGTCCTAAGAGAACTACTGGGGATGAGTGTGTTTAGGTAAAGTATTTTTCAGCAGTCTGTAGCTGTAAACCATGAAGGTAATTATGGAACAGGTTTCAATAGCAAGTTTTTTTCCTATTGCTAGGGCTTTTTTTCCCCCCACTCACCTAAAAAAAACCCACTGAAGGTAGTTTAGAGGATTTGTAATTTTTCTCTTTCCATCTCTACTTGAAGTTTTATGGTAACATGCAGTGTTACTGTGTATATCTGTTTCTGTGAACTGGAATGTATACAGTAGACACAATTTTGGTGTGTAGGAGACAGGAATATACTATTTCCCCCATACTCACCTCCCATCTTATTACCATGACACCTAAAAAATTTCTGCCAGTTCTTTATTGATAGATCCTTGGAACATTTTCACAGGCCTGCCGAACAGACTTTGCCTCAATTTTTTTTAATCATATCTCTGTGGAATGTATAGGATTTTGATTTTTCTAACGTGCATACAAAACTGTCACTACAATGCAGCAGTAGTGACAAAGTTAGGTATGGTGTAATGCCTTTCTTTTCAAGGACACAGCTCAGAATTGACCTGTATTTAATTTTCAGAAGTTTATTCTGCCATGTGCTACTGTTTTTTCTTGTATATTTACTTGTTTACATGATGCCAGCTGCTTTTGGTTTTTTATGTCGTCTAGCTGCATCTGACCTCTTTACCTCATCAGAATTTTTTCCCAGCATGTGGTGCTTGTCATTTTCATATTTTTTTATCTTCTTTCCTCAATAGTTAGATATTTAGAATTTTTTTTGTGTATATGCGATGCACTATAATAAAGATGTTTTTTGTTAAAATCAAGGAGTTCTGTGTTCAGAAACAATTTTTTTTGTGGGTGGGACTTGGTACAGTATGTTTTTAGCTTGTACCTGTTCCACACAGGTATGTTGTTATTCCTCCTTGCCACTTTCCTGTGAGGTGACAAACTTGTTCTATATATAAAGCAATTGCATAATTGTAAGACCAAAGTTTAGGTGAATGTCAACACTGCTAGGGTTCCCAGTCTCTGTGAGACTCCTCATTTAGGCTTCTGTTTTTCCCTCATGAAACCATTATCACAGATCCTCTGTGGATTGATGTAAATGCATCAGATCAATGTAAATGCTGCTAGAAGCAGCGATCAAAACAAGATAAACTTGTGGTAGATTTAGTTGTCATATGGCCACAAGAGAAGTCACTTTGGTGAGTTGATTCAATAGAAAACAATCAGGTTGTTATAAAAAAGCTTAAAAAACCTCAACCAAAAAAANGAACAACAAAAAAAAACCACAACAAAAAAAAAAAAAAAAAAAAAAGCCACCAAACCACAAACCATTGCTTAAGTGCTTTTTATCTGACTTCATGATGGTTAGGTCTGACTTAAGGAAAAATGTGTGTGCCCAAGGGAGCAGAAAGAGCAGGGACAGTAATCTTTAGCAGTTAGCCTTGCCCTTATACTTGGATGTAAAATGTTACCCTTAGGCAGTTGTTCCTTTGGAGAATCAGCTCTGTCAGGAGGCTGTAATTTGTTAGCCCTGAAAAGTGGGCTTTATTCTGAGGAATGCAAACACGTGGAGAAAGGCAACTTTGATGTTGTTTTGATGTCAAGTCTGAGATGGGCTTGAGATTTCTACTACTCAGTTACTTCATTTTTGTCAAGACTGCAAAAGGCAGTTTTAAGGTCTGCTTTAGTGATGTGCCAAATATGATTAGAGGACATGTTCAGAGATAAGCCTATATCTATTTCAAATATTGTGTGTTATGAGTGGTATGGTTTCAGTAGTAACAGAAGCTGAACAGGTCTGCTGGAAACTGCTGCTTTTTAACTTTGTGGGGGGAAAAAAAGGTGAATTATCTTAACAAGCTGGCTGTTGAAACCTGAATGAAGCAGTTATTTTGGTATTTCCAGAGTTGTTGGTCTAGGAAAGACCTTAGGTTGGGTAACCTAACCTTTTTGCTACCCCTTTGTTCAAAATAGCTTCCTATCTGTAAAATCTCACACAGGAGTTGTCCCCTAAAGAGAAAAGCTTGAGATCTCTCAATATTAACCTCTGTATCTTTTAATAAATTTACCAGTTATTTTATTGAAGTAGATTGATTGCTGTTGAATAAAAAACTAAAAGAGTACTGCACTTCTGAAATGTATGTCCTGATTGTTGATATGATGAAATCAAGGGCATTGCAGAAGGAAATTTATGATGTTTAGCCAATATATTGATTTACTCTCTTTTCCTTCAATACAGGGTAATGTTTTCTTGAAAAATTGAATAGGTGGGTTTTCAGTGACAACATACTGTTTCAGAACATATCTAGGAATTTAGGAAAAAAAATAGTTCTATTTAGTTTTTAACTTAAACTTGTGTCTTGTTTCTTCAGGGTCATGATGAAGAAGCTGTTGTGGATATGGGCAAAATCAGCTCAACTATCAATACAAATTTTGAGAAGGAAGAACTAGAAAGTAAGTTTCTGGTCGTTTGCTGTTTGCTTAACATGCATCTTTTGAATAGGGATAAAAGATGCATTTTTCTTGCTAAAAGGAATCAAAATTTTATGGCTATCATGAAATTCTGGGAGTAAAACTGGTGAAAGGCAGAGGTGACCTGCCCTTTTTTTTTGTCTCTGTGCATGCTGGTAAATATCCACTGCTCTAATCTGTCACACCACGGCC
>WEKY01045890.1:0-15861 GCA_013390045.1 Picathartes gymnocephalus | reverse complement strand
CTCCTGCATCCCCCCCCCCCCCCCCCCCCCCCCCCCGAAAAAAAAAAAAAAATTAAAAAAAAAAATTACTGCTGTTGGTGAGTAATTTTCCAGCATGAATGATGTCACATTCTGCAGAATTAAAAGTCAGGAAACAAGGGTCATGAGGGAGATGTTTGTTTTCTTTTCTAAAAGTTAAGTATACTTGTGATTGTGGTCATGCACTTTAAATACTGGGAGTCTGAACAGACACTTAACTGTCCTTCTGGTTCCATAGTAAACTGTATGTTCCACAATCTGCTGTCACTAAAGCATTATGGTAGTCTTCATTACTTGACTCAGCATCCCACATTTAGCAATAAGAATAGTGGTGATTTAGTTTCATATAGCAGAATGTAAAATTAGGTATTTCATCTAACACATGACTTTTTTCTTACTTGAAAACAAATTAGTTTGGGATGAAGATTCATGGATGCTATTTAATGAATGAGAAAAAGACTAGGAAGATCCAGGGTTAAAATCTTCATTATTTGCCTTTCAGATGGAATGCTCTGAAGCTTAATAAACATTTGCAGAATGCTAGAAGGCAGTAGATTCACTGAGTTATACTGACTCTTAACTGCTTCATCACACTGGAAAAGCATAATGGCAGCAGTTTCTGGCTAAGAGAAGTTAAGATTTAAGTTTCTGTCATGTTTTTCTCATACCATGGTGTAACAGGAGACGGTTGAAAGTGATTGAAGTTGTTTGCTGCTGTTGCAGTCACACTGTTGCTCTGTTCCCTTCGTTATGTTACTGCTTTCTGTCTTGTGCTAACACTTCTGTTTGCCTGACAAGACCAGAAGCCCAGCTAAGTGTGTTAAGCCAACAGAAAATGTAACAGTGTGACAAAGGAAGATGGTCAAGATCTTGGCTGTTGAGCACCCATAATGCCACATAGATGGATGTGTGCTTGAGCTGGGTAGAGGAAGGAAGTGTGGATGTGAGGCTGAGAGATGCAGCAGTGGAGGCTGTGACAATGCTGGTTTAGAGTTCTGCTGTAGGGAAGTCACTGCCTTGGCTGTTTCTGCAGTTGAATCTTCAGTGCAGTTTTAAGGTGTCTCCTCCTTCATTTCTTTCTCTTGCTTTTCTCGGCAGATGACCCAGAAAAAGTATGTGTATATTTTGCAGGGAGGCAGGGGTTAAGGGGAGGCAGGCATCCAGCTGGAGTAGTGTTTGAGGCAGCAGCCTTAGCAGCTGTAATACCTCGACCACAAAGAATGACATGGGAATGTATAGCCAGATCACTTCCCCAGTCTCTTTTGGAGCACATTCTTGTAGGAGTGCTTCAGCTCGTACAACACTGCAGTTAATCAAGATACTGTGTGGGAAGGCAGGGGGTTCAGGCTGCTTGAGGCAATTTAAGCACTTGGATGACTGCTATGGAAAATACCCCTGTCTTACCCATGGCCAAAGAGTAAATTAAGATGAAATGTAGACTCCTGTCCTATGAGCAATTGAGTCAACGTAAGCACTTTCGAAAGGAGGAGTTGAGATCTCACTGTCCTCACCTTGTTCTTGGCCATGCAGCCTTATCTTTTTTTTTGCCCCCTCACTCATTTTGGAGTGGTCCAGTGTTTGTGTCTCAATGCAAGAGGGGACTGGCTATAGAGAGGTTAAATAAATAACTAATAAGAAGTATCTGACAAGGAAAATGTTTTCCAGTAGGATTATCACATACTTGAAGCTGCATATAGGCAAACATTTTCATACATAAGTAGGAATTATTCTTGGTGTTCACATACATTTTTTTAGTATCTTGTATATTTGTAAGAATTTAATTTTTATTGGTAGGATGGACCAAGGGAGGGAAAACTGTTCCAAAGTAAGAACAAAATGTTTTTTCTTTCCTTTATGAAAAAGGTAAGTGTGATTGTTCAACTCATATAGTTATCTTCTCAGAGATTCTTCAAATTCAGGGTGTTTTAGAGGATAAATTTATGTGAATTTACAGCTCTGTTTAAGAGCTGTTATGATGAAAGTAAGTATGTGGAATTTTTAGGTTTTGTTTTCAATTCTGGTATTAAAATCCTACAAGAGGAGAAACGGGATTACTGGCTGCAAGCAGTAAAACAATTCCACCTAGTATTATTTTTTGCTTCTGACATGAATATTTTCTTGTAGGCTTGGGAAGACCTGTACTAAAGCATTAAGCATTGGAAGTGTTTTAAGACTTTAAACTATTTCAGTCTAGTCTTTCAATATGTGTTTCTGTTGACTTGAAAAGGAGTTCTAGGAATTTTGAACCTTTACAGGAGTGTGCATCGATGTATTTTCAAGGAAAGGCAGCAAGCAATGAATTGAGTTCAGCTATGGTGTGAAGCACCACACTTTTAGAGCCCACAAGGACAGGTGATACTTAACCTCTTTAAAAGATGTGCAAACTAATATTGATAGGTTTGATATGGTAGAAGGCAGAATTTTGCTGTTAATACTAAAGGGAAGGTTTCTGGGTGTTTTTGGTATTGGATACTTGTATTTTCTGGAAATTTTGTGATGAAATATTAATAGAAAGAGAAACAAATGCTAAAGGGGAAAAAAGGTTTGAACGTGGAGCTTCTCAAGCTCTGCATTCTGTTTATGGTGGCTGGCCGAGTGTGGTACCTGTCTGGAGTGACAGTGTTTAGGTTAGAAAGGTTAGGCACAGGCTGCTTATTTTGTAACACTCTTCCCATAAAAGAGAGGAATTGTTGGAGATGGTAAACTGCAATTGTGGGCAGACTGTGTGTGTACTAAATAAAGGTACTGCACTTTACTGAAGCTGTAAGGCCTTATTTTGAATTAACAAATGTCAGTTTACAGAAGAGCTAGAAAGGGGAATAACATCTTAAAATAACCTTTTTAAGAGCACCTAGTGTTCTTAACTTGATGCCAGGTTCTTTGAGCTGCAATGAATGAGAGTAATAACAAAGTAAGCCAGGAGTTGGAAGTAAGGCAAGAATATTCATGGCAGAAGTATTTCATGTGATCTTGTAAAAGGTATCGTAAATGATGTTTAAAGAAAACTTTCTTAGAAACTTGTGTTAAGATGTCTGGCTTGATACTACCAGGATGCATCTCTTAAAATGTGTAGCTACTTTTCAACCTTGATTTGAGGATACATTTACTAGATACAGTTTAAGGGAAAAGAGATACATTCTGTTACTCTTAGCAGGGTAGCAAAGATAAGGAGTTTACACATAACAGAGGTTTTGTTCCAGAAACAATCTTGAGGTCAGGGATGTGTGTCTTGGTAGACTAGTTTTCTGTGGCATAAATCCAAGAACCAGTTTTCAAGAGTTAAGATGGTTTGATAGCTATCTACACTCACATTATCCTGTGGCAGGTGTAAGTAATGTTTACATTTTAAGTGACCCTCTTATCTCTTACACCTTGATGAGCTGTAGTTTTTATTTAAGAAAAGAACTCTGGTTTTCACTTAATCTTAGTTGACAAGGACAGGTAAATAATTCTGTATTTTTTCCCCTCTGTAGGTGAATGTTGTGTATCTAAGTAAAACTTGATCTACAAGTGTTTTGCAATTTAAAGCTTTTTAAAAGTGTTTGACATAAACTGTGTCCTAATGTTTTTTCCCCAAACTTATTTGAGAGAACAATATGTAATGTTTCTGTTCTGACTGAATCAGAAATTTTATAAAAAAGCAGCTAACTATAATTGTTTTAAAATCTGAAATATGCATAAAATTCTTATTAAAGTAATATGGTAATAAAACTGAAGTTTTATCAAACAGGACGAACCAAAACTTAAAATTTGCAGTAAACTTGACAGACTCAGATCACTCAAATATAAAATTTTTGAGATGAGGCAGAGGAAATAGGACACTACTTGATTCTGCAACCTATTACTTCTTGATGGCCTTTCATAACATACACCTTGTTTTAATCCCTTAAAAATCAGTTGTCCCAAAATTTGACTTAACTTGTGCCTTGTTGGATATTAGAATTATGTCTGAATGGCTGATTTCTCTATCAACAGTTTACTAAAAACTAGTGTTTCATAACAGTTTAAGCTTTTAAAGTGTGAGATTTACTTTTTTTTTAATTTACAAAATAAATAAGAAAAGGAGTGTTTGAGTTTTTCTCAGGAAGGGGTAATCCTTCTATGAAGCAAGATTCCTTCTGTAATGTTTTTCGTATCTTAAAATATCAATAAATGCATTTGGCAAACCAGTCTATTTAAGCACTTGTACAAGAGAGGGATGTGATCAAATCCATAATGACAACATATTTGTGACGCATTGATGAAGCTTGAAAATTTTCTTTGCAAAAGTTGCTTATGAAATACTTTACAAGAACAGCGTTATCAATGTGGATGCCTTATGTCTTTACTGGGGGTGGTGGGGTGGGAGCTGATGATCCTCAAGATCCTTTCCAACACAGACCGTTCTGTGGTTTTATGTTGTGTTTAGCAGACAAAGGTGTAGTCTTGAATCTTAATGGGACTTCTGCTTGAATTGCTTGTTTTTAGGTTTTCTCTCCTCCAACAGAAATTACTCTTTGAAATTATCTTGTATGTGTATCCTTTTTCCTAAGCTCTGCTGCAGAGACAGGCAGGACCAAGGATCCTTAGCTCAGATAAAGCGTGGGGCCCAGCTCTGGTCTGGCTTGACTGTGCAGTGCAGGGACAACTCGTCCCCACTCCCATGGGTGCCAAGGGCTGGCTCCTTTCCCAGGAGAGGAAGATTGGTGCTGGCAGTGAGCCACAGGTGGGAGTCTGTGCCAGAATCCCTGTGTGGCACTGCCACCCAGCACTAAGCTTTTCCTATTACTGTTCCTGCATGTCTAATCTAATTGCTGATAATGCCTTCTTGAATATCGTTGATTGTGTCTAATAGAAATATTCAGTGCATTTTTCTCTATGCCCCTACGAACTCATTTGGTGTTAAGTCAGAAAAAAATCACTTCTGTGTGTAATGAGAAATATGCCACTTAATGGTTCTGTCAGCATAATATGCCAACTTTTGTCATGTAGTGAGAAAACACTCTTCCTGAAGTGCTTTACCCTATGCTACGCTTACTACAGTTTGGGATTATGCTTCTCAGTTCTATTGGTTCAAGTATAAAGAGTTTATTCTCAGACCTACTTGCTAGGAGCAGCAGGAGATTACAGAGTACAACCCAGGAGGTGTAATGGATTCTAAAATATACTGTACTGTGGAGAACCTTTGGGTTCCAGTCATGGCATGCAGCTATCCTGTGAAAGAATTTTCTTTACTTCTTTCTACAGGTTCAGTTAGAAAATTTTATCTCAAATGTTTAATTGAGAGCAAGAGATAGCTTTTATGGAATAGTTCCTTTAACAAGAAGAATCCGTGGTAATTAAAGGATTTCTTAGTAGTCAATTCATGCAGGGAAGGCCAAGATTATATGAAAATAATTTTTATTCACTTTTGATACATTAATTTCTTAGACAATTCTTTGAGTCTTTCTTGGGAATGTGCATGAGAAGTTTATAAAATAAGTGAAAAATGCTGTTCGTTTTGAAATATTTAGTTTCTTTCTTACGCCAGGACCTTCACTATCAATACTAATTTGTGCATTTAATTGCATTCTTCTTGTTACTTAAGTTTTACCAAAACCAAGTATATTTGGAGAAGTCCTATGGGCTGTGAAGTTTTTAAGGCCAAGAAATGACAATTTTGTTATCACTCTTACTTTTTCTATCCACCTAATTTTTCCCATTTGTGTGCTTTTACCTTCAGAGCAGTATTGTGACAGAAAAGGTCACAAGAAGTTCTGCTCATAGATTTGGTTGATCTTATTTCTGTGCACGCAAGTACTCTCTGTGATGTAAGGGAAATTAATCCCAAGGAATGAGATGCTGTGTTCCAGATCGTTCCTACTAGGGTAAAATGTTTGGAGATGTGAGTTAGGACATCAAACAGCTGGATTTCTTCTCCGTTTTATGATCCTAAGGAACGGATTACAATCTCTCTTGCAGATACTCCAGTTTTTCCATGCTGGAATGCTCCATGCTAGGACAAGATGACATTATTCGATTAAAGAAAAACTTCTGTGTAAAATAAATTATCCATCTTCAGATTATTGGAAGATTTTCAGAAAAAATAGTAGTTATCGTCACAAAGTTTTAGTCTTCAGCAGACTTGAGAGCTTATCGAGAAGTCACACTGGTGCGCTGTGAAAGGGTGAGGGGGATCACACATTGCTGTATTGGAAGTGGTAGTTGGATATTAGGATTTTTTTTTTCCAGGTGATGTGTTGCTGTAGGTTAGTATAGGTTGCCCAGATAGGCTGTAGAACATATACCATGAAAAATACTGAAAGGATGGCTGCATCCTAACTAAACTGATCAAAACCATGGCTTCAGCGTGGAAGTTGGCTGTACTTTGAGCGAGATTGGACCAGGTAGCTCACCTCCAGATGGTCCTTACACCCATCATTAATATATGATTGCTCTTAGTTCAAATTTCTGAATAACGGGATTTGAGAATCCACATAGATATAAACTTGATTTTCTTTGCTTTTCCTTGTTAAGATGGAGAACAATGTCCTTCTTTCTAGGAAGCTTAAAAGGCATCTAGCCAAAGAAAAGAAAAGGTTCTGTGTGGAATTGTATTTAAAACCTAGTGATATCAGGGCATTTTTAGATAGATCTTTTTGATCTCTCTCAGACCTCCGAAGTCTGTCTTTACCATTTTTGTAGAAGCTCTGAGGAGAAATCAGGGAACTTAGAGCATTTTCTTTTCTGTAAATATTATAGGACTTTACCCAAACTGGCTTTTGGAGTGAGACCAAGCGTGTGATTGGAGACCAACCATGTGATGGAGACATGTTGCTAGTTCCTAACATTTAAATTTGTTTCATATCAATAAAGGCCTTAAGTAGTAAATACTCTCAGTGGATTTGAACAGCTAAGCTTGGATAAAGTCATGTTGGATTAAAATGAGCAATTATCTCTTGAGCTTTGTTTTACTAAATTTAGTATAGGGCAGTCTACTAATTCTATTGATTATTGGTTTATAGTAATTCTGTAAGAAGCTTTGTTTGAAAGTGGTACTGTGCTACAGACATTTATGTGAGTAAAGCTTTAAAGGTCACATAATATACCTTTTGAACTTCTAAAAACAATATTCAAGTAAAAGGTTGTGTCCCTTTTAAAAATAACACCCAATGCTAGAAACTTTAATCCCAGTCTTTTTAGAGTTAAATTTCTCTCCATTGCTTCCACTGATAAATAAATTTTATATTAATTGCCTTTCCTGCAGATGTTTTTTTATTTTGTTTAGGTTAGGTTTTTTGGCCAGGCTGAAGGATATCATAAGTTGTTTCACCCAATTCATTGAGAATGAAGGAAAAAAAATGGCCGTGGTTTTGTTTTGCTTTTCCTTGTAGATTGTATTTATAAGTAAGTCTTTATCTGTCCATCTGCAAACATTATTACTCCTATCTGAATAATGAAACTTAAGGATTAACACAGACCTACTAAGTGCAGCTGTCTTACTTTTAGAAGGCTTCTCAGTGCTTTGCTTTGTTGACTTAGAATCAAAGTTAAGCTTGTCCAATTTTTATTATCTAGTTTTGTCCCACCTTTGGAGTTGAATATGCCTATAACATGTTTTTTGGGTAATCATGGCAGTATACTCAACAGCAGTAGTTTCAGATTTTCTAGACAGTAGTTGAAATGTCTTTATTTATTTATTTATGGTTTGTGATACCAGAATGAAGGTCCCTTTTCTTAAGGAACAGTCAGGTGCATTCATAAACTTCTGTTTGCAATAGGCAAATTTCTCTCAGTTAGTCTATTGTACTGCCATCCCCACTGCTTGCTCTGAAAAAGAAAAAAAAATTCAGATTATCTTTGTCAACATCAGGTTTTTTCTTGAAGTTATTGTGATAGGATTACATTGGATTGTGACCCATTTTACTTAATAAATGCTGAAAATCATCTTGCTCATCAACATTTCATATTAGTCCTAAAATACCATTGCAGATGTAGCAGTCTGAACACTTTGCATATACAGAAGTGGTTTGGGGAAGGTATTCTTGCTTTACATTTGCCTGCAAGACCATGTCTACGTGAGAAAATAGTCACACAGCAGTCACTTCTGGGCAGTGTGGGCTGAAGGGCAGGATAGTAACCCATGGCTAGACTGCTCCCTGTCTCTGTGAGACCCTTGTTTGGGTAGTGAGAAGGTGCTTCCTTTAAGTCTTCCTTTTGGAGTTGAACAGCAATATCAAGTGTTGTCGGTTGTGGACTGACCGTCTGGGTTACTAACCTGGCAGTGCCTTCTCGGTGTGCTTGAAGCACCTATGAGGCACTTGGACACAATTCTGTGGTTCTGTGATAGTAAAAGTCATTTGCTGTGGACACAGGTTGTTTAGAAACACTTTCTGTTCGTTGCTTATTTCAGCTCAGTTTTCCACAGCTTTTACCCCTATCCTTGCAACATATCTGCTCTCCTCCAAACTTTTCTACTGGAAAAAAATATCTGTCTCAGTGCAATTAGATAAAAGGAGATAGACTCCTCGTTTGCTTGTTCCACCTCTCCTCCATGCAGCAGCATGGTCTTTGGTCTATGGAAATGGTCACACTATTACAAATGCCAGTTTTTGCAATAGCAAGGTGTATTGTTTAGGATGGAGATCCTTGGAAAATCTGTGAGGGAATTTGTGGAAACAGCAAGAGACCAAAATTTGGAAGTTCTTATTTCTCAGGGAGTAAAATCCTGAATGGTTTCAGATTCCTGCAAGGTTGTTTGTTTTTTTTCCTAGTGCAATGATGAAAATACATGCTTAAAATGGTCTTACTTACAATATTAAAACAAGTAATTTTAAAAAATGCTCTATTACTAGAAGTGTGCTGGAGTTTCTCTTAGGGAGAAATAGTTCCTGCAAAAAACCCAGCTACTTTGGCAACAAATAGAACTGTTCCAGTGTATATATAAACTGTAGTTTGATACTTGCTAATTAAATATGTAAAATAAAACAGAAACCCTAGCAGGCACAGTAACAGCATTTGCAGTGAGTGGTAGCTCACTCAGTTGCAACTTTGAGTGGGATGTGGTGAGTAATGCAGTTATTTTTGAACCTCATACTTTTGCTTTCCCTATGCATAAGATTATTGTATCATGATGGCATCAACACCATGACCATTGTTAATGATGCCCCCGATCATATTATATACCAAGTGATTTATGTTTAGGCATCACATTAGCATTAAGTTCTCTGGGAATTGTGTTGTGCATAGCAGTCACAGAGGGCAGAGATCAGGCTCTTGGGCAGGGGCTGGGTATTGTTGTTGGAAGAAACTCACAAAAGACAAGTCTCTCTCTATAAATAGGACTGATGAGTACTTTGAGAAACTAATCTCTTTTCCACTCTTACATGGAAACAAATACCTTTTAATATGCTTAATTTCAGATTTGGTCATAGTGCCAGTCAGTTGACTCTAATTAAACTAGTGTTGGAAGTGTGTCAAGAATTGGGTCTTGTTATGTGAAAAAGAAGGTTTGACCAAATTAATGAAATGTTAAACTTACTCATGTTAATAATGTTTTTTGCTTGTATTGTTAGTCATGTAGCACTGTAAAAATACACAAAAACGCCAAAAAGCAGTGTCCTTTTGGGCTTAGGGATTCTTTCTTTGGGAAATAAGTTTGACATCTTACCGCTTTTTGTTTCTTTAGAACTCTGTACTCACCAGGATTTTTCAACATCTTTAATCTAGTGTATGTGTGCTATGCACACATATTATGTGCATGTATGTGTACAGTCACAATTCCTAAAGCTTGCCTGCATAATGTAAGTTTGCTGAATTTGCATCTGTCTAAGAGCTGGAAGACCACTTCCTTTTCCTTTGGTTAATGTCATTCTTCCGTAATAACTCTTCAACACCATGAAGCAGAGTATTTAGTGTTATGGTTAATTTGTCTCTTCCTGAGATTGTTTGTTTAAATAGGAATTGAAAAGCCTATTGTATATGCTATCTCCATTACTGGAGACATGGTAACATGTCAGTGGATTGATATCTTTTGCTAAGGTGTTGGTGCTAGTATTGTCTTGATGTGAAAGGTCAAAGGAAAAACAAGATGCTGAAAGTACATGTCTTAAAGAGTAGTATGTATTAATTTGAAGATGTGCTCCTAAATTTATTAAAAAGTTCTAGAATAGGAAAAAAGCCACTCCAACATATCAGTAAGTTATTTCAAGTGTTGACATACATTTCAAAATAGAAGTTCCTTTTATGTTCCTGATACTTAAATGGTGTAATCCTGATACTGTAGTTAATGGTGTAATTGAACATCAGATTCATCTTGATGTGTTATGTGCTACTTAAGGAAATATTGGCAGCTCTTTCAAGGAGAGAAAACTACTTGCAGACCCTAAACAAAGGATAATTTCTTGGCAAAGTTAATAAGCTGAACCAGGAGATTATTTTGCCATTCTTACAGCTGTCCTGATATGAATCCCTGCAAAAAAAGGAGGAGTATGATGTAGTTTTTCTGCCTTGGCCTTGTGTTTATCAGGTAGCTTCTTTCAGTGTTACAGGTCAAGCTTGTACTTCTATATTATTTGTTTCACAACTGAATTCTTAAACTGAATAAGAATATGACCTAATTTGTCAGAGAAATGAGTCTAGCACTAGTTCCTTGACACCCTGGAAGGAGAGAAAGGAAATGGTCCTTCAGTTCAGTAAAGGTGATTTTGTCAAGTGCTTTTGGATTTCTATTTCTTAAACCTCTTGTCTTTAGATACTAAATTTGGGCAGTAGGTAATTTTTTGTTTACTTGTGTCCTTTTAAACTTTCTTGAAAAGGCCACAGAGCTGTGTATATTGGAGTTCATGTCCCACTTGGAAAGCCAGGCCGTCGACGGCATAGACATCGTGGGCACAGGCACCACAGAAGAAAAAAAGAAAAAGAAACTGATAGAGAGGATGGCCGAGAATCCCCATCATATGGTAAGAAATTTGTTGTGCATGTTCTTCCTGTCTCCTGAAAATAAACTTGTAGTAGCTACTCTATGCTTAAATGTTGTTTGTTTTGTGCTATTTCTTTTATTCTTACTGTAATTAATGTCTTTCTGTGTATAGACAAGGATTTTGTGGTTGTGTTTTATCTAAGTCAGAAGCTGTTGGACTTGGTCCAACTATCTGCATGAATGTTCAGCAGCCTGCACTGAATAGGTTAGACTAGAGCTTTGTAATGCTCTCCTGTAGCATGAAAATCTGTGTTATTTAAATTAGATACCTTTTTTCAGATTGTGTAGTCGTGTATGCTTCTTCCTTTGATTTTTGAAAGCAAGCATGTAGCAGTGAAAAGCAGCATTTGCCATGGTAATTTGATCAATGATCTTATTTTATTTAAATATTTACTTCAGCCTTCTTGCTGCCTGTTAGTAAAGGAATTGTACTGCGTCCTAAGTTTTTGGTTTGGATCACAAACTGCATCCACCCCCCTCCCCCGATCCTCAAGAGATGACGATTTTGTCATACCATTCTCTGAACTGAAATTATTTGGCAGTACTCTTAGCAGTTTTTCTTTGAGACCCTAAGTCCACTTTTATTCCTAGACTGCCATGAATGGGCAAATTATGGTGCAATGTTCGAATTTAAGTGTGGACACCATGCTGTTCACTATCACCTTTCTATGACTAGCAGCTTGTTCTACACGGGGCCCGTACCTGAAACAAAGGAGTTTTCAAATGGAAATGCTTTGACAAATCTCCTTTTGCCCTTCTCCTACAGTTCCTGAGTTGAACCATCTTGAATGCTTCCCCTCCCAAATATAAATTATTATAGTTGTCGTTATGGTTGTAGAGTCTTGCTATACAGTTTTTGAAGAAACAAGTGATATTAAGTTGATGGAAATTCACTTCTCTGTACTGGTTGCTTCTGTATACTGCATGCACAGAGTTTGGCAGGATTCTGGGGTGTGCTGGTTTTGGGATGGAAAAAAATCTGCTATAGACCTTGACTGATAATGAATGTTGTTTACATTCAAGAGCACATTTCAGAATTATGCTACTGGATGATGGTATATACCAGAACAAAAATGCTAAAGCAAAACTCAATTTGGGATGGCAGTAATTCAGATCTTATGTTTAAATCTAAAAGGCCATCTTCCTTCTACAGTAGAAACGTACAGTTTTATATTCATATCTAACAGCTGTGAGAGTGATGCTTCAGTGAACAAAGTTTTCTAAAATTTGAGAAAATGAAAAAAAAAAATTCAAAATTGAGATTTACCTGGATCTTCTGTCTCTGTCCTTCCTTGAGATAACATTGCAATTAATACATTATTGAACCCTTGTAATATGAATATTCACTTGAATTGAAACCAAATTTTTGTATAAGTATTAAAAGTATGTCTAAATCATGTGGTTCCTCATATTAATTGAAATCCAGTACTTACTTGATCAATAAAGAGTTTAATTTTCTAGCAAGTTATTACTGAGCCTGCCCCAGCAGGCATTATACTATGAGAAGTTAAAATATATTCTGGACACTTCAGCTGCATAGTTTTCTAGTTTCCTATGCTAATTTATATATAGTGCTCCAACCATGCAGTGAAAAATTTTATCCTACGTAAGTAGCAACAGACCACGGAAAAGTCTGCTGCTCTAACAGTGACTGCCTGGCTACTCACTGATGACTGTCTTGAACTATTCCTTGGGCAGCTGATCTGTAAGTAAGGCTGTTTGTTTCCATCAGCCTGTTTTGTTTTCACTTTTTCTCCTTTAGTGTCCTGTGTTGTCATGGCATTAATTATTTTGTTCTCAAAATGAAAACAAGTTTTCTAGTGTTTTGGTGTATTAATTTTTTCTTTGTTTTAACCAAATTTGCTGTTGATATTAATTTTCATATTGGCAATCTATAGAAGAGCCAAAAATAGTTCATTAATTTTCATAAACATGAATTTCCAGATGTTTTGTTTCCAGAAACAGTGCAAAATTTTCAGAGAGCCTTCTTTTAAAGAAATGTGTATGTTTCTTTTGTTCCTCTTCCCTCATAAAGAGGATGTTGTCCTGCATATTTCTAAATGAGGGCAGGAGATTTTACTGTTATCTAGTGTTTCTTGAGTAATAGATGTATGAATTCTTCTAATTGTTCAGTTTCTTCTTTTCTTCAAGACACACCATCCCAACGAGTACAGTTTATCTTGGGTACTGAAGATGATGATGAACACATTCCTCATGATCTCTTCACTGAAATGGATGAACTTTGCTTCAGGGATGGAGAAGAATATGAATGGAGAGAAACAGCTAGGTATGTTTGGAATAGATTGTTTCAAGGTGTATCTTATAGTAATTTTATTTCAAAGAACTGCAAGCCAGGTTTGGGTTAGAATCTTCACCATCTATGGGAGTTGTGCACTCAGTTCATGCTCAGCAAATCAAAACTTTAGTTCTTTTTGTCCAACTCTGAAAGAATCAATATGGTTTCTCAAGAGACCCTCAGGCTTTCTGGTGGCATGTTCACTTTCCTAAAACTGATCATACCAAACATTGTGAAAAGTAGGAGTATGCTGAGTTATAAATATGGGTGTTTGTCCATGGAGTGTGGTATTTGCAGTCTCAGAAATCTCTTTGGTATATTATTGCCAATATATTAGTATCATTTTTTTCTCAAAGATAAAGAAAATCATGTATTATGTTTTTCCTTGATTAGTCTTTGGCAAATTGCATGCCTGAGCATTACAGGATGCCATAGTTGGTTTTGACCCTTACTGGTTTAGTTGCTTCCTTCTACGTATGCATTGTGATGAATTCTTCTGCATTCAGCACTTCCAGCTACCTTACTGCATGTTAGCTTTTGTAGAATTTCAATTTGCATAATGTCTGTGAGTCAGAATCAATATTAGTTTATAGTTTCACATATTAATATTGCCTAGTTCTTAAACATCTGATTTAGTACCCTTAGGAGACTAGAACATGCTGTATGGTATGTTTCAGACAGCTTTCTAATCCTAAAATACTGATGAAAGCAAGATGCCAATCAGGTAACAAGGCAGACTGCCATATTCTTCACAAGAGCTTGTGAATAGACCAGTATTGGTCAAGCCCAAAGAAACAAAATGGTAAAAACTGAAACAGTTGAGTGTGGTTATTAGGGCCTGATAAAAATGTCAATCAATTGGGATGTCTGAGAAAAGGAAAGATGGTATGATTTCATGGGATTTCCTGTTCTGTGTTGTGCCTAAGCCACACGGAAGAGTGGGATTGCTTACCCAATATTCCTTCCAGGAGAAACATAAATGTGTGTATGTGAATGCATTTCAGGTGGCTGAAGTTTGAAGAGGATGTTGAAGATGGTGGTGATCGATGGAGCAAGCCTTATGTGGCAACTCTGTCTCTGCACAGTCTGTTTGAGCTGCGGAGCTGTATTCTTAATGGGACGGTCATGTTGGACATGAGAGCTAACACACTTGATGAGATAGCAGGTTGCAGCAAAAATTTTTTAAAATATTTTATTCCTAAATTTTAATCTATAACTTGGGGTGTTTTTGGTGATGTCCTTATGTTCTTGAAAATACTGTGTTGAAGAAACAGGTATGTGCATGCTTGCTGCACTTTTCTTGGTCTGGTTGTGAGGAGCTGGTCCTACAAACTTCACTTACAAAAAGCTACATTGGATGAATAGGAGTTCTTTAGTATGTATTTTAGGATGAGGCCCAGAACTTGCCTTTATGTTTTAATTCCTTAATGTATTCTCTGTCTTTGTTTCTACAGATGAATTGTAAATGTCTGCCAGAACATTTTAGGAGTTATTTGTGCACTTTAGTACCATAATTATTAATCATATTTTGGCTGATGTTAACTTGATGCCATTAGTGCAGTTGGTTGTTGCACATCTGATATTTTTTTTCACCTTTATGAGAGGTGAGCAGAAATAAATTTTGTCCATGTTGTTTGACCTGCTGTGTTGAGTGTCCTCACTAATCACATGGTCATTTTGGATACTATACAGGCAGCCTTGAAGACTTTAATATATATACTATTTATAATATATAGACACATGAACATATATATACACGTTATATATATCTGCTTGCTCTAAATGCCTTTGAATTAGTTCTGCTTTATTTTCCTGATATGTCTTGCTACAGGTACCACACAGTGGAATGCCTTCTAAAGAATCATATTAGATTTAGGGTTGACCAGCATGTATGAAGGACAAGGTGTTTTGGCCTTAAAAACTTTGGCAGTACTTGAACTGTTTTCTTTGATATTCACTCAAGAAATTGGTATTCCCTTCCTATTTTTCTGACTTATTGAGCAAGAGTGTTCAATACATCATTTGTAAATGTAATGTTTTGGTTTATAATTTTATTTCTAGTAATTGAATTTAGCAGTGATCTTCGTACATAAGGAAAGTAGTTGCTTAGTTCCGTGTAACCAGCACTTTTAGTAGCAGGTGTTTTACTTGGAACTAGGATGCTTTAAGAGATTTAATGAGTTTGTCTCAATTTTAGGTGCCATTGTGAAGCATATGGGTTAGCAGTGCTTGGTATACGAATGTATTGTCTTGTTTCCATGAGCCAGGAATACCCAGTAGGTAATATTGTTTATTACTCAGAGAGGGTGGCAGGTTTCCTTTTGAGAACCTGTAGCAAGAGGCTGTGTGTCACCAGTGATCTCAGAAAGAAGCTGAGCTGTACTGACAGACACTTTGCTGCATGTTCTGTTAGTAAGGACAGAGCCCTGTCCTGAGCCCTAACAGTTTTCATTGTGAAAAGTTCTATGCAATTTCAGTTTAACAATGCAGTTCAGTCTTGGTACATTATTTAAAACTGCCAAAATATATTTAAAAATTTTCATATAGGTTTGTGTTGCTTTGTGCAGGTTGGGGTATTTTATGAATTTATTTTATTTTTTTATTATTT
>WEKY01045883.1:0-14309 GCA_013390045.1 Picathartes gymnocephalus | reverse complement strand
TCCCAGAAAACAGCAGTATCTCTAACTTTTTTTTTTTTTTAATTATGATTTCTCAAAGTCAAGCCCTGAAAATTTACCCCTAAATTTAAAACCCTACATCACTCTTCTCAGATGACAGATTTCCTCTCTTTATGTAACCAGTCAGAGGTGGGTTAACCTGGATGTTTGATGAAGCTCCTCTCATTCTCTATTCATTGATTACTGTTTGCAGTAAGGTACCTTGTCTTTGGAATGTTCCCTTTATGGTGATCCAAAGTAGCTTTATTCTCAACATGTTACAAAATGCTGCAAAGATGCCTTTTGGCATAAATCTTGGATTAATTTATAGTGCAAGTATGTGGTGACAGTAAAGTCTTAATAACACTTTACTTCTCAAAAGTAACTGGAGTAACTGGAGTAATTGTGGGAGTTTGAGGTCTAAAAACCTGCTGGTTTCATTATATACTTTAATTTCTGAAGGATACTAAGGAACTAACAATTCAAACATATATCAGATCCAACTTTGTATTGTGGGTAGATGTGCCCTTTGTTTAAAAGTTTTGTCATCTGCAATAAATACACTTTAAAAATAAAAGAACATTAATAAAAGTATGTTATTTTTAAAAATGTGCAACCTTCTTAAGATCTCTAGCATTTGAAGGCTATAATTACTATCTGGAAATGCAAGAAATGTTGTTCTCACTTTCTGTCACCGGATGATCACCTTTCCTGTATTTGTTGAAGAGAAGAAAATGGCATAATGTATGTTTTGTGACTTACAAATCTTCAGATTCTATCAGTTTCATATGAAAATACATTTCAAAATAATTTACATTTAATTTATGAACAAGTTTTCGTTTCCTCTACATTGGATTTAAATTGTCTTATCCTTGCATTTGCATCATAACAATTGAAGGGTAAAACACACTATCAAAGAAACATTTCTTTATCTTATGATATGCTCGCTTTCAACAAAAACTCATATTTTCATTTGAGTTTCTGAAGTTTCCAAGTTCCATTGCAGATTGTTTGTTAAAAGTTTAGCTTGCCTTTCAATACTTAACAAATCTGAATCATCAAGACTAACAGACCAGCTGTGAAAAAAACAGCTCTGAAAAGAATTCCACAAAGAAGTAAAATCTCTAAAATGAGAATTTTTTGTGATATGTTAACAATTCCAGGAAATGTCAAATGCAAAAGAAGTGTATTCAGTTAAAATCAAGCTTTGAATGACATGCACCTTGAATCTTGTATTAATTTGGAAATTCTACTTTTTTCTACCTTTTCTATTCCAAGTAATTGTTTTCCTTACTGAACCTGTCTGTAAGATGAATAGAAGTTGTCACAGTACACAGAGACATTCAGGCCCAAAATGCAAAAATGTTTATCCCATGTTTTTCTTTTTTGACAGTGTGCATGCTTTGCAGAACAGGAAAACTATTTGTTACAATGAAACTTATTCTAGGAATATCTTTCCTGTTATTGCCAAACTAACATCTTCAAAAGCCATCTAGCGTTTAACACACTTCGGCTGAACTTCGTCTATTTCTTCCACTAACAGTTTCAGGTTTTCTGAACGAAAGAAAACATAATACGTGATCACAAATTAATTCAGTAGCTACCCCATGCTTATTATGAACTCATGAATTGGTAGGGGAATTTCAGGACAAGATTGCTGGACTAGGATTGCTGGACATTTTTTCATCATGGACATTAGAAGAAATTGTTACTTGGAGTGTTATATATATGCTGTCTGATTGCCTATATGCATTAGTGGGAGGTCAGAGACTTGCCTTCTTGGTCAGAGAGCACAGAACTTGCAGCTGTCTGAAGAAAAGTGCTGTGCATTAGAACATGTTAAAATAGTGGGGGTACTGTTTGTCAGACCAGGTGCAAGAACAGAAAAAACCCCATGCTTTGTCAGAATGAGGAGGACGATAGACCGAAGAGAAAAAGCACAAGGAAAGAACAAAAACATTCCTTCTGCTAAATACTAAACTATAGTTGTTGGAAAGAATACAAGAGGTTATTCCAGCTTGCTTGTTGACTAAATTGTATGTTCTTCCTACAGATAGTTCCTAAAAAAGAACCATTCTTTGTTTTCCTTTGTACAGACACAGTATCTGTTGTTTATTACTATAATCATAGCATGCATAGTTTAAAATGTGGGACTATGAGATAGGCTGTGTTTCTCTTTCTGGTGTGGGTCAGACACTAAAAACCATATTCCTTATTTATTACCTCTTCTTTGTGATTTATTAAGAAAATTTCTGTCTTTAAACTAGTTTCTTAGACATTGTTTCTACTAGCCTGATCTGCTTCATAAGCATTGGCCTATATTCTTTCTTGCCTTGTATTTAGGCCATACATTTTTTGTCCACCATCTTTTTTTTTTTTTTTTTTTTTTTTTTTTAACAGATGAAAATGTTCTCCCAAAATTCATGGAAACAGAGTGTCTCCAAGTTCTCAGTGTCTGCTTTGTTGAAACACTTTGTCAAGCTTTGGACAGGTGCAGACATCTGTGGCTTTATAAAACTCATGGCTGTCACAGGATTAGCTGTTGTGGAGAGCATCTCAAACTCTCGTAGCTACTCGAGTCTCAATTTACTGATTCTGCTAGACTTCCCACTACCCTCTAGCTCAAGGATGTGTACAGAAATCCAAGATATGAATGCATCTTTAGGAACTGAAGGCAGTAAAAGGCTTACCTATGAAGGAATCATTCTGACTCCTTTGGCAAAGATCAGATAGGTGATATATATTGCACCATTCAGGTTTTCCTTTCCTGGTATTTTCCTTAACAGCCACTGTACATCTGTGGCTCTGTACATCAATGTATACCAGTGTTTTAATGCAGAAGCACACTGAAGTAATACACACAGTGTTTGATTATCAGTGAAAACTCTACTTATGCTTAAGAATGTGCATGATCTTGAAAGCATTTTATTGCAGGGTTGAAGACTACATTCTGACTTTATTAATGCCTTGGGAAAAAAAAATTCTTTCTATTGTTCTCTGTCAGCAATCCTCATGTTCGCTGACTCCATTAGTAGGATTATGGTCAGGTTACTATTCAGTACAGCACTGGAATGTGTTGCTTTCTTTTGTACTGAAGTACAAAAGCTCTTGTTAAATTTTTTTTAAATTGTGGGCTAAGCAATTTTGCTTTGCAGTTGTCAGAAAAGTGAATGTGTGGCAGAGCTCTTCTTGACAAGTGATTATCTAGATATTTGCCAGTAGCCTCGGCAGTAGGTCTTTATGGTTTTGTGTTCATTTGAATGAAGGAGAAAAGAACTATAGATGTGATTATTTTTAGTTTGTTTGGGGTTGTTTTGGTTTCTGTTTTTTTTTAATTCACCTATCCTTCAGTATTGCTCTTTAGAACATCAGATGACTTTCACATCTTAAGAACTTTGACAAAATTACATCAAAAGAACAGGTAACTAATGCTGTGCTGCTGCAGCTAGGAATAAAGTGTTATACTTGCTTTATGTAAACCAAGAGAGAGATTTCAGTCAAAATAGTTCAAAACAGGTGAGAGTTCAGTTCATCCTTTCAAGAAGCTCCTCTTAAATACACTGGAGAAGAAAATCTTTAAAGAGTATATCTGATCTCTCAGCTTAAATCAACTGGCCCAGCCCACAGACGCAGTTTTGTAGCCTACTCTCTATTAAGTGTATCGTGTGGTTAAAATGGTCTCTTTTCAGGAATTTCTCATATTTATGAACTATATGTTTTCAGCTCACTAAAACTTGTTTTGTTATTTTAATAGACCTATTAACTCTTTTATAACTAGAAAAGCTAAAAACATTACCACCCAGAAAGTGATCTGAACTTCAAGTGCAGCTTTATTATTCATTTACAAGGGAGCAAAAGCAAGGTGAGATTGGTTGTGTAGCAGACAAAGATGCATAGATATAGGAGAGTACCATGGATGAAGGGGAAAAAAAAAGAGCAGAACTCAAAAGGAGGCAGGAAGAGAATACAAGAGAAGGCTTGTTATGACTTTCTGTGAGATCTGGTTTCTGAGCTTCAGACTGGAGAGGTTTGAAGACAGTCTGTACCTGAGGAAAGCAACACAGCTTTCAATCATTTCTAGTATGAAGCTTATACCTTTGACATCATAGTGACAAATTGATGCTCAGTTCCATCATGCATTATGAGTTTCCAAATGAAAAAGTATTAACTTTGCACTACAGCTGGCAAGATCACAAGCTAAACTGTGTTCATACGTCAAACACTTGTGTGCTTGTTCATGTTTGCAGCAACGGGACTCCATGACTGGTACCAAAGAAATGCATTTCATGTATGCAGTCCAAGATCCACTGGTAAAAGCAGGGCTCAGCAGCAAGTTCCAATCACTAGGGTAGATTTGTGAAATAAAAAAAGAAAAAGATGGAAACAAGATCTAATTTTTTAACCATAACAGACTATGTCTTTCCACTATGAATGCATTAAATATAAATGTATGTCCATATTTTTCTTTAAATCTCATCCTGTTAATTTTTTCCCTTTTTCTTTGTTTTCTTGAAATTTGTCTTGGCCTTGGGTTTTTTGTGCCCTCAGTGATTATCTGCATGTCTTAAATAATAACTTACTGCAACTCCATAGCTCATACTGAGCAGGAAGTCTTCACTGTAAGCCAAATCATTTCACAATATACAGAATAAACAGATGAAAAATTGTCTTGAAAAATTAAGCAGTGTTAAGCATGCAGGCATGGGCAGTGCTTTTAAAGGCATAAGTACTTTATTCCACTAAAACAAACTTTGACCACTGGTTTACACAACATACACATCCAAATACATAAATGGCCAATAGGCTTTAGAGAAAATAGACCAGGGCTAGCTCAAAACTTTGGGGTTTCTCTGAGTGTGATGTCATCTTTGAATTTCCAGCTATCTTAGTACTTCGTTTGGGACAATTATTACACCTTTGTTTGGCTTGCATTTGAGAAATATCCTTTCAGCTTTATCTCAGCATGAGTGAAGTGTTATTTTCAGCTGTTATGAGAGAATATTTATTAACTCTTATATTTCCGTAGATGTCTCCTTAGGTTAGTCCTGTTAAACAACAGGAGCAATAGCATTTTCCAAATTTTTTGTGACTGCTGAGTGATGTTTCAACCCTGAAACTGGGACTTAATTGAGCAAGTGAAGATGCAAATTTGTGCAGTTAAAGAACTACAGTTGTAGCCAGACACCTCTCAGTCTGACTCTCAGAAGTCTTGCATTCAAGGAAATAAATCAAGATTTAAGTACCATTTAAAAAATCTAGCAGTCAGTTTTATAGGTGCTTTTATATCATGATTTAACACTCAATGTGTATTGTTTTCCTTGCTGTATGAAACACAGTTGAAAGACTTGTAAAATACAGTCATCTGGGAACTGATTCAGTACCCTGAATTTAATCTATTCAGTGGTGTAGTTTGCATCATACTGAAAAAGAGAAAAATTGGTGTAAAATTAAAAACCTCCAGTTGTTTTTATCATGCATAAAAAGAAATTAATAAGAAATTACATTTTCATTTAGAAATAATTTGATTTTTAAGTGTATATTAAAACACTTGCCAAGCATCTTGCTCTCCAGTAGCTGACAGACAGTTAAGAATATTTGTTACAAAAACCAGTGAAAGCTCTCTCTGAGCAACCTAGTTCAGGTAGTGGGGCCACTAAAGCCAAGTAAGCTGGCTCCAGGTAGCAAACCCTGCAGGAAAGGGAGACAAAGCCTTAGGCAAAATGCCATGGTAACTTGCAGAGTTCAGATGCCTTCAGAGCATTTGTGTGCCATGTAGTTACTGACAGATATGCTAAGGACTAAAAAGAGGCAGGTGTTAATGACAAGGCAGCAAGACAGAGCATCAATGCAGAAAATTTCTATTTACATGCCTATGCTTTAACTTTTGCCATTTGATCAGTAGGTACTCTGAAATGAAAGACAAAATTAATTTTGTCTGCTATTCCTTGATTCTCCAATGAAAAAGCAGCTGTTGCTTTAATTTGCATGCCTTTTCAGTAACATTTAAATGATCATCTGAATCCTGAAGCAGCCTCAAAAGCCTGCCTACTCTCTGAATTCTTGCCATATTTTTAGTCCTTTAAACATTCTCTGATCTCACAGGGTGCTGCTCCAGCAATGCCAGCGATGAAGGGAATGTTGCATAGGCTGGCTCTCCATGGCGTCTCCCAAAGCCAGCCGAGATGTGTGACAAAACAACTTGTGACCTCTCTTCACTGAACTTCCCACTGCTATGTGTCACTGAAAGAGCAACAGCGGCAGGTCTTATGAAAGAGCTATGTAGTCAAGGTCTGAATGCTGTTATCAGGGAATTCAAACCTTGTGAGGTGTTTAAGTCAAGCTGGGTGGAGCTGAGGAATGACAAACACTCCATCACCCAGGTGTTTTGTAAATGGATACCTTCTAGCTTTTTGCAGTGGGTTCTTTTAGTTTTTTGTACCACCAAATACTGCTTTTACTGACCAAAAGCTTCAGCATTGCAAGTTCCATTAAAAAAAAAACCAAAAGTACTTAGAAGATACTTGGAAGAAGAACCTTTTATTTGAGCAGTCTGTGAAACCAAATTATTTGTTTTTAAAAATCATATTAGAGTTGCTTAGGATGAGAGGTGGCAAATTCACTCTGGGTAATCAGCTAGCAGGGGGGCTTCTCCACTCTGCCCTCCTGTGACCTGGAAGGACACCAGCCCTCCTGGCAGTACATGCTCATTTTGGACCAGTTCCATGGACAGTGACAAGGCAGGAGCCAAAGGTGACCCCAGCACAGGCTGGTGATCCTTACCAGTGGCCACAGTGCCATATAGGATAGCTGGCAACGGGGTCTACCAGCAGCCACAGCCAGCAGTGTCCTGAGCTCTGTGCAGCAGTCCCTGCCAGCACTGAGAGCCCTCACAGGTAACCCTGCCTATTAGTGCATCTAGAGCCCTGACAAGCTCTGTTGTTGAGGTGAATCATGTGTATCATAAAATAGAAAGTATGAAGTATGCTCTACATGTTAAAATCTTGTTGCTACTGTTGTTTGTACATTCATGTCACAGAACTACAGAATTAATTTGTTGGAAAAGACCTTTGAGATCATGGAGTCCAACCTATGAATGTTACCTTGTCAATTAGACCATGGCACTGAGTGTCACATCCAGTCTTCTTTTAAACACCTCCAGGGCTGGTGGCTCCACCACCTCCCTGGGCAGCCCATTCCAGTGCCCAGTCAGTCTTTCTGTGAAGATTTTTTTCCAAATGTCCAGACTACTACTTTGTAGGACTACTGGCACACTCTTGCAGTTGTCTTCATTAGCTTAATTTAATTTAAAATGGAAATTCTAATAATCTCACTTTTGTAGTCTTGGGTGAAACACATAAGGAAATATGAAAGACTACATAATAAGTACAGCAGTTTATTTTGCTATTCTTTAATGCCTATTTGTTCCCTATACCATTTCATGATATCAAATAAGCTCTTCACCTTAAATATAAAAGGTGTTTATTCAGCTTGTTTTCATACAAATGGCAGCAAGAAGTAGCTAATAAAAATAGGTACAAATAAGTCATTTTCTGTGAAATATTGTATGTGCAATTACTTGTTCTCTATTTGATTCTTTTTGGATACATATTCTGTCCCATATTTAAACCCTGTATTAAATTGATCTGTAGTTTTCCTTAGTCTTCCCTGATTTTCTCAGTTCTTTGTTTCTTCTCATCCCTTCTTAGTATTTCAAAATTCAATAGGCACTCAGAGGGAAGAAACAACATCTCTGGCTTTTCAACTTATTGTTTGTACTGGCTATATCATATACTGATCTATAGCTTAATTAAGTCAGAAACTATTATTATGGCTGTCTAGTATGACTTGCATATATTTTTATTTATACAACTTGATTATAAGAATTGACTGTATCATAATGTCTATGTTTTATCTTCATGGCCAGCCAGCAAGGGCATCTCCTCACTCACACTGTAGGAAAAGGGTATGCTGTTCCTGTGTGTCAGTGACAATGGCTGGGCTACTGAGTTCTGAAAATTTGTGTGGTTTAGATTCAGTGAAATTCCCTGTGCAGTGGGTACCTTCATAGTTTCAAATTTCTTGTCTTGTGATGCAAAAGAGCCATTTGCAGACTTAGAGAATCACTAAGTGGAGTTCTTCAGAGGATAAGGAAATCATAAGATGTAGGAGAAGTATAAAGGATGCAGAACTATTTTCTCAATGTACAACTAAAGCTGTCGTGACTTTGCACTCAAAAAACAAAGCCCCAAGGAGAGTATAATATCAGTAAAAGAAAATTCCTTATAGATAATTATTATAAAATTCAAGGCAGTTTGTGAAAACATGAGACAGTTAATTTCTGATATAAACTTCTATGTGAAGCCATCCTTGGGACAGGAAAGCACTGGAGCAGATAGTCCACAGGTGCTCTGGAGTCTCCATTCTTGGAGGTTTTTGAGATCTAACTGAACAAAGATCTGAGCAGCCTGATGTGATCTCATAGCTGATCCTGCTTTGAGCAGGAGGAAGGATGAAAAACCTGCTCTTGTCCTTTCCAACTTGAATGTCTTGTGATTTTCATGACTCAGACAATTTTCTTTACATCAGGAACAAGCCCACCACAACATATTTCACACCAAATGTGACTCTGAATTTCTTGTGGGTATATACTCTACAGCATTTTTTTTTTGGAATAAAATATCGAATGGAATTGATAACTGTCTAATGGAGAAAAATCAGACCACAGCTTTTACTGAAGGGTAATATCAAAGCTCTGCATTCCATATGGATGTCACCAAAAGGAATTGTGATTTCATCAATGCTGGCTTTATAATGACATATGGGAGTAACTTTTTTTGGATGACTGTTTTTACAGCAATGTTTCCTCCACCTTCTGCATTTTTCCTGACATCATGACTTTAAATATGAGCCCAGTTTAAAAGGCAGCAGTAATTTCTGACAAACCTTTTGTATTTGTGTTAGCAATCTAATTTATCTCTAGAATTAACATTGTGTCAAATGTACTATTTCCCGAAGAACAAGATATAACTTTAATTTATTCTATAGTTTTGAGACAGATCTTTATTCTAGGATCCATTTTGTCATGTACAATTCAATGTGGACTTAGACTTTTATACACACCTAGATGAGTGAAAGTCTTTGCAGACTTTACTTCTGAAGGATAGATTAGGGAAGAAAAGTAATTATAAAATTATAATATCAAGGACCTAGCAAGGATAACAAGGATCTTTTGTATTGATCTTATTTCAAATATAATATCATTATATCAAATCAATAAATATGATGACAAATGTATAATAACAGCATAATAACTTTCCATATGCTATGCTATATTTAATGTCATCTTGGGCTATGTAGGAGTTCCTGAACTAAGAAAAATCTCTACGGAGACAATTTGTTACAAATAGAAAAGGTCTCTTTACAGAAGTGAATCTCTGGATCTTTGATTTATGCAGAACAAATCAAGTATTCCAAGTTTGGGAGGTTTTTAATGGGAAAATATAGTTTGATTTTTTTTTTTTTTGTTGACAGACTTAATGTCAAACCACTTGAATTATCATCTTTCAATAGGTATTTTGTACTGCAAGAAGATGAAAAGGACATGTGTTACTTTTCCAATTTAAAGCAGTATATTTTTTTCATTAAGAGTTTTTAAGTGTATATTAACAACCCCTATAAGCAAATATAAGATTTTTTTTTATTGAGGAGAAGCAGATGTGAAAAGCAGGTTTGGTTTACAGCTAATAAGAGCGAGAGTCTGTCTTAATTCGCACACAATCACTTTGCAGGTTCAGTTACTAGGTAAGGTTCTGGGATAAATATTGCATACTTCTCCTGATATCCTTCTCTTATGACAGTAGTCTAGGTGAATTTAATGAAAGTAGTAAATAATGAAATGTGAAGTATTTAATGGAGCAATTGATAATATATGTAATTATTAACATGGTATACGTAAGAGTTTCCTATTCTAGTAAGTAAAGTTCAGTGACTGTAAATACTAACATTACATTTAAATTAATAGCAGAAAAACAGCTTTCAATGGAAAAGATAATTTATGTAAGATTGATACACACTTTCAGAATACAAAATTTTTAACAATTGCACTTACAGTTTTATGGTATGCATTTTATTTGTATGGATTTTTTGCTTTGATAAAAGAATGGTGTGCATGGACATATTTGTATTATGCTGAGATCTACTATAAATCTTGATAAGGTATGAAAGCTGCATCCATTATCTTCCATAACTTAAGGTGAACAAGCAAATATCTAATCACTGCTCTAATAGGACATCATATATCTAACATTTTCTTTAATTTTTCTGTGTTCTGCATAGTAGTCATTAAATAAACCCATCTCAAATGCCTTGTTGGCTATTTCATGGTCAGAGGGCAATGCCACCTAATGTTATCAGGCAGAGTGAAAATAGTGAGGGAATGCTTTTCAAAAGCCACAGATGAGAAGGCCTCTTGAACATAGGAATGCTAAAATATGCAATCAACAGCACAGATACAAAGATGTAAACTGACATAATAAATGAATAAAATATACATTGTATCAATAAACATAAGTTTAAAAATTTCAAATTTAGCTATGAAAGTTCTAACTTTTGAGAGGGTGTGGGGATGGGGGAAAGTAGTGCTGCATTAAATATAAACCTTTTACTTGAAAAATAGTTCTATATATTGTAAACTCATGCAAAACCTTTAGGTCATTATGCAATATCACAATGGATGTCAAACAAGTTTCATTTCAACCAAAATACACATTAAAAGAGTGGAAATCTTTCTCCAGAAAAGGAATCAAATGTCAATAAAAATTCAGCCTCCATCAGGGAAGAGGTTAATTTCATTCCTTCCCTGGGACATTCCTTCTCAGCTCCTGGCAACCCTAACACTTGCAGCTCTTGCATCAGTCCCTAAGACAGGAAAAAGTCTGACTTTTTTCCTTGGTCCTCAGACTCCTTTATGGTACAGAGAGGAAGAGCAGTTTATCCATGTAAAATGGGTCTTTTCTAATATTTCGTTTCTAGATGGGTCATAAGAAGTCTTCAGAAGGGTCCAGTAACACGAAACACTAACAAATGCATTTCAAACAGTCCAGCAAAAGTTGCATAAGACTAAAAATTAATTAATTTTTCGCACTATTTCAGCTGAGCAGTAGCCTTCGCTGACTGGTTTAACAGCTGTGTAGTTTGCCCTTGCTATCTGCAGTTACTCTTAAATCTCCTACAGCACATTTATTTAAATTGGCTCTTCTAAATGACACTGCCCTAAGTTCCCTTCACCAGTTTCAAGAGAGACTTGTAAGCTCACCTTTCTCTGCAATTGTTTCTTCATCAATTTCTTTGTGGAAGAATCTTTATCCCCGGTTAACACCTGTGAGAGCATGATGTGATAAGGAGTCAAAAACGGCCTCTGGGGAGCTGGAATTGAGGTTGAGGGTCTCACATTAAAAAAGTCATTTACTTCTGGTTTAGTTTTGCTCTTAGGCATTATTCACAGCTCTGCTCTGTCTTCAAACAACAGGAGCAGTGGCTCCACTAAAAGAAAAGAAATCTGAAGTTACTGAATGTGCTTAGAGTTAGTAAATAATAGCTTGGGCTTTCAGGAGTCAATCCACAGTATGTTTTTTAAGCAAGAGAGCCCCCGCTTTTCATGGCCATCACCTTATTGTTGCTGTACTTTTTAATTTTTTTCTTACCAGACAAGGTATTTCTAATAATACTTTTACACAGCATATGGTTTTGTATGTCACTGGAGTAAAATTCTTCTTCCTTAGTTGATTATTGTTGTGGTAAGTTGTTTTCTTATTTGTACTAACTAAAATACAGTTAATATTTACAAGACAATACAGAAAAATATTTGTTTGAATACTTTGTAGTTCTGGGACAGAGAAGTGAAGCTTCAGTATGTATTTTAACATATCTGGTGCTGACTGAAAAGAAGTTCCAGATTAGGTGTGCAAAAATCACATACTCAAGCTTTCTTTGATTCATCTCACAGGAATGTCTTAATGTATGCTTTTGATTATGGAAATATTAGTGTATTGGCTTTATCATCTTCACATTAGTGGATTTTTTTTCACCATATATTTCCTTGTATTATTTTCAGGTTTTTTACTTCTCAAGTAACATAAAACTGAATTTATATAAGTAAAATTTACGTGGCAGATAAGTAGGACAGGGTATAGTCATCACTGACAAATGTGTTTTGATAAGAAGGGTAAATGCATTTCTAAAGGAAAAGCACACAATATTTACTGATTTCAAAGGGATTTTTTTCTCTCATTATAAATTAAATTTAACCCAAATAATTTAATCTGTCAAGATTGGAAGAGTTAAAGTAAATAAACTTATACACTGTGACTTTTTTGTTATTGTTTTTAATTTTCAATTAAACAAAGGGCTGTTAAATAATTTTAAAGGGCAAATTTAGCACTTCAGTAACACTGACTCAGAATAAAACAGTCTTCTCAAATTAATTCCAGTAGGAATTTCTATTCCATTCTAATATAATCTCAGTATATTGTTATCAGTTTCTTTCTTTATAAGGTGTGCATAAATGTGTGCAGATATGAATGACAGGACAGCTCAGCCACCTATAGATTACTGTGTGCTAGTCATGGTCTCTACAGTCATTATCAGTAACACAGCTACTGGCCTGAATGCTCCACATAGTCTGCTAGCTAATATTTGGGAAATGTCTGCACTGTAGCAGTACACTGAGTTGTCCTCATTAAGGCCAAGCCCGCTGGAAGCACAAAACAGTCCGGGGACAAGCAGGTGAGTATAGCTGAACCCATGGGTGCTGACCTGGGGGTCTCTCAGTAGGGTTCCACTGCCCTGTGTGGACATAACCGAGTGATCTTATTTGCCACTGTAGATATTGCTAATGAATTCCCCTAAAATGCCCCCTTACATGGTAGCATATGTAACTAACTTTATAGGCAACCATATTTTACCAAGGACAGTTACAGTATTTGCTATGCGAACTTAAGTGTTTGTGTGCTTGCAGAGTCAGTGTTTGAATGCCTGTGGAATTTAAGAAAAAGGAAAAGACCTTTTTTATCAAATTAGTTCTGCCATATTGAAATCTTCAGCTTTGCAATATCTTTGTTTGTGCCCCTGCATTTGAGTTTCTCAGATGAAATTTTGCTGTAAAATATAGAGCATCTTGTTTCTGAGATAATGAAAAGAGAAGAAAACAAAACCAAACAAGTCATATTCTTTTTCATATTTTCTTAAGGATTCTTTTTTTCATATTTCACATAGTGGTCAGCCTAGACCTTGTTTATTCAGAGGGTTGCCCTAAGCAATGCAGGCATCTTTCTGTTGTGTTTGTCATGAAAGTATATTTCAAAGAAAGAAATCAAAAATAGATGTAGTAGCAAAATATCGCAAATATCTTTCCCTTTTACTCCCTTAGTAAAGCAAAGAACTCTCCAATTACAGCTTCTACTATTATTTTTGGAAGTTTCAATATTACGTGATAACTTGGTATTACAGTGTCTTTTGTCAGAGCACCAGAAAAAGCTTTGAAAAACATTAGCCACAGTTAGAATTCCTTGTCATTGTCACTTGCAGTTTTAAATCACTATAAAGTACTACAATTTTTTTTTCCTCTAAGCGGCTCATAGCATCAAACTTCTATTCTGCTTCTTCCGCCAGTTATCCTGTAGGGTAACGTGTTTTTAGGCAAAGAATCTGTGCTGTACACAGCAGTGATCAGGTCAGCTCCAAAAGGATTTTATGGGCTAGTTGTGTCCATTTTATAAATAGGCTTGTTGTTACCCAGTAGTTATGTCTAGCATAAATATGGGCTGTTTCCAAGAAGAGAAATCCTTTACTACCACCTGCCCTCTGTCCCAGACACCAGCTATTCATTCCAGCTACTTTCTCGGCGCTGGCTCATGGGGTCATGCAGGGAGTCAGATCAAAGCAATGACAGGGATTATAACTAACAGTTCTCTTGGATTAGGTTTCATCTACTGATGGGAATATGAGGATTTGTTCCTTGTGTGTATGTTCTTTTCCTCCGGTTATATTTCTAGACAGATTCTTCAACATAAAGTCTCTGAGTTCTTTAGCTCAATACCGGAAGAAATTGCTGTCAGTGAACACAAAGCAAAGAATCTGTGCTGTACACAGGAGTGAAGCTATTTTACTTAGCTGTACTCACAAGAGGTACATTTGCATGTACTTTCCATACTAGATTAGGGACTTCCTATGAAGAGGGAAAGAGTCCTCTGCTTCCACAGGGAAAAAATAAAATTCTGTGATTTGGAATGGGGTTGTTTGAAAAGGTAAGCAAT
>WEKY01045880.1:27166-40361 GCA_013390045.1 Picathartes gymnocephalus | reverse complement strand
TTATTTTTTTTTTTTCTATACAAGCCTTGATCTAGTTAATCTTTGTTTATATGGAAAGGTCTTTATATGAAGCTCTAGAGCTTTGCATCAGGCAATATGATGGGCATACTCCTTCAATGTCAGGTCATGTTTGAGCACATGTGAACAGCATGAAAAGGGGATTTTTAGAGTCCCAGCACTGAGATAGGGAAGAAGAGATAAGACTACCAGAAGGAGAAAAGATTAATCTCAGAAATCCTTAACTTCAACTCCTAATAAGGTCTATGGAAATTAGAGACTAATATGTCTTTCTATACTCATCAACATTTTTACAGGCATAAAAATACATGATAATTAATAAATCACTATACAATACATATATAATGAAATGTTGATGGCACAAATTTGTTTTCACAAGTTTCCATACAGAGAATGTAACAAATAGCCAAAATAATTAATTTACAATTTTGCTTTGTAACAAAGTTAATTTCTCTAGCATTTGCAAACCTTTTTCCTTAATATTCAAGGTAAGAAGCTAAAAAAGAGCTATTGAATAAATACATATTTATTATCTAAGGGACAATCTTTCGTGTGTTTCATCCATCTATCCCAGAAGTAGCACTATTGAAGTCAATGAAGAATGGCATCCAGTAGAAATCAAATAGTGAGAGTAGATATTGAACTTAGATGTTGCCTTACATCTGCCTTATCTGTGAGTGTCATGACTGCCCTTGAAGCCAGCATGTCAGTACTGTGAAGAGAGTTTTGCACCTCAGCTTTCTATACTTCTTTCTTTTCATATAGTGATAATGGTAGCTAAGCATAAGGCTAGGCTACTAACCTGAGCTTAGTCCATAAGCAGCAGCCTTTTTCACGTACAAGAAATTTCATTTTTTTTCCAAAAAGCCAGATGGAAGTAACAAGTGCTACGTCATATACACTGTATTTCATGTGCCTGCAATGCCCAAAACAGCTGCCTGAGAGAGATCATCACAAATGAATGGTCAGTCTTTATTACTTTCAGTATGTAGTGTCATTACCTGAGCTGAGGTCAGAAAAAAAGGATGCAAAGCTTCTAAGTAAGGACCTAAAGCTGCAGAAATGAAACAACAGCCAAGGTGAGTGTTTAGTTGTGACACAGCTTATCCTGTGCTATAGCTCTCAATACCCACTCCTACACATCACATCAGGAATATTAAAGCACTTCGTGTGTACAATTCATTTAACAAAATCTGAGCAGTATCAGTATATGTACTTCAAATATGTTTCAAATAATTCTGCTTCATATGATAAAAGCAAGTGTTTATCTACCTTAAGGACTGCAGAAGTAAAAATACTTCATTTGAGGTAACAAATAAATTAATTGTTCTGATATCATCTAGGGACAGGAAAGTTAAATTGCTTTAGACAGTGCCTGCCAACCCATTGCATAAAATAAGCTACATTCAATCCTGTGAAATATTCCTTTACACAGAAAAAAGCACATTAAAATGTGCATATTTATTCTCATGCATAAAAGAAATGTAAACATTGCTCCGAGTCTGTGCATATGAGAGTAAGACACAGTGAATCACCTTTTGGAAAACAGAATTCTTATGGAAATAATTGTTTTACTTGGAACCTGAGACAACGTGCTGTATGATATTGCAATGCATTATACTGTTGTCATGTTTTATCCTATTTCTTTAGAGGAAACAAGGGAGAAGAACATTAGTCTTTCACCCAGATAAGATGAGAAGAAAGATGTCTGTGCAGGTGTGGATTGGAGGAGGAGAACATTCCTCTGGTGGGTAGAAGCCTTGAGAGGTCTAAGGCAAGGGAGGGCAGGAGACAAAGAGAGAGGCCAGGAATGAGGCAGTCACAATCAGATGATCAATCCACTACATTGTAAAAAAACTAGGATTAGTCCCAGGTACACAACTACATTTCCCAAACTTTCATGACACGATTGAGTGTATTTCCTTAATCATGTTTAAAAAGTAGTTGCCTATGTGCTATTCCCTCAGGAGGTTAGAGATGGAACTTTTCTAATAAGCAAGTTCAGTGACCATAAAACTGTATTAAGCAGTCATTTCTCAATTTCAAAATATGTCTATGTGTTAAACTACAGCAGGAAGTAAAAAATATTATAAATTCCCTCTATACATTGTATCTATTTTTGCTTTCTTCTTTCTGTGAAATTTTATACACAATTTTTCTGCTGGTGATATTTGACAGAGTCAATAGAGGAGATCAAAGAGTAGAACTAAAAATAATCAGAATTATTCCCTCTCTTCCCTCCTTTTTACACTTCCCATTTTCTGTCAGTTCTGTTTAATTTCTACTTTTTCTGCTCCTAGCAAGTCTGCGTCCTTTTAGATTCAGCCAAAGCTCTGAGAATTACACCTTTTTTGTTCTGGTATACCAGTGAAAATAAAGCTTCTACTGGATGACAATTTCTGTTACTGAACAGAAACCTAAGCTATGACTCACACATTAGGTAACCAGTATTTTCCATAAAACCTAGTATTCTCTCATAGGTAAGACACAAAGTTTTTAAATTACAGAGATCAGCAAGCACATACCCTAAAAACACTTATTGCTAAACTTTCAGTGTTTTGTGATTTGATTGTTTTTCTTTCAGCCTGCAATATGGGCAAGATGAATTGCCTGCAAAAAGACAACATGAATAATTTCAGAAAATTCCTCATTCTTTTTAAAATAAATTTCTTGTTGAGTTAATAACAATTTCAAATTCAAAACTGTTCTATTAATGCATGGCATATTAAGAGATAACACATGTGATCGCTATAACAATTAGTTCTTCTAATCCTATAGAAGCTTCAAAGAAGACCTTTGCAGTAGTCTGGCTTGGTGAAAGAGACTTGTATTGACCTCCTTCACTAACAAACTCTCGAAGTGCTACATCAAACTCCATGTTTCTGTACAGACCTGGGAGGGATCCTCAGTACTACTGAGAGTGAATAAGTCAGTGCCATGCTTGGACCCAAGGCAGAAAGGTCCATTTGGATACTTTGAGATTCTTCCTGAAGCCAATGAGTCATTTCAGCTGTCGCTTTACAGACCCACACCCTCAAAGATAGTCTGGTACACAACTGCACACCACAGCCTACTCTAGCAAACTATTTCAGAAGTCTCCCATGTATTTCTACAACAGGACATCAACACCTATTTTTCTGATGTTAAGAAGAGGCATTTATATCACAAATGACAAAATCACCTGTGGGACAGCAGCAGTTGTCCCACATTGAGGTGATTCATAAAACTGAAATAGAATTAAAGCAGATGGAGGGAAGTTGACCCCAGCTTAGAATTCCTATGCATATGAGTTGTCTAACCTTAAGATCTTTTTGTTATTGTGAGCTCTGTGACAACATTAAGATTAAATGAAAGGAAGAAATGCAACAATCTCAGTTTTGGCAGTTCTAAAGCTGTGGCTGCTAGGAAAAAAATTATGATTGTGGTGAATATTCAGATTTTCAGCTAATTCATGAATGCAGCAAGTAGATAATTTTTTTACCCATGAACATTTAGAAGCTGTTATAAATAACCTGTCCACTATGGATTTGTTCAGAAACAGAATTGCCTATTTGTACAGGTAAGTATAGGAACAAGAGCTTGGCTATTGGAAGTGTATGCTATACAAACAGGGAGAGCAGATTTTACCAGGTTTTTTCCTGAGTGTAGGTAAGTATTGGGAATATATTATTTAAATGATAATCTGATTGTAGACATGTTTCTATCACACACAAGTAGGCTGCCTTGTAAGGTTGCCTAGTTCAATCTGATGTTAACTAGGGAAACTCACAGAGTAGTTACAAAGAATTTTAAAATGCAACCAAAGTGTATAGATAAAGCATAGTATACCTGGGGAGAAAAGAAGTGGATAAAAATTCTCAAGCTACTTTAGAACATTTTTGGTTTCAGCTATTTTAGTATACAATCTAAACCCATCAACACAAAAATCTCTTTTGCAACAGCACCAGGTCCAAACAGTTCAGACCTGAGCATAAGGTGTGGCCATTCTGTATACCAAAACAAGATTTTTTTTTTTTTTATCATACAATCCCTTTTAGAAAGTGCAGATTTTTTTTTATTATTATTTTGGCAAATAGCATTCAAGACATGTGCATTTGTAGACTTCAATAAAATGAAACATTTATGGCTTAATTCAACCTGCAATTCAGTTATATATTAAAACCAGAAAAATTAAAAATTAAATCACTGTCAAGGTCATGTTGCTGCAGCTATCCAAACAGATGTACCATCACCTCCAGAACCTGTCAAGTTATGTTTCATTCGAAAGATTACTAAATTAAGCAATGTGTTTTTAGAAAGAATGGCAGGTAAGAAATCTTTTGAATCTTTTCTCCTTGGTCCTGGAAATTTTTCCTTATTTGGATGCATGTTGGAAAGGTTTATTAACAAGGTCTATTTTAGTCTTTTCACTGAAAAATCAAACTGAAGGAGACCAGGACAGACCAGGACCATAAAACGATCTTTATCCTTTTCTTTTTATTTGCCCTTGGCTTTTGATAATTTGTTTTGTGTTTTTATTAATCAGAAAAAATAATGAAATACATTTCTGAGATTAGGAAAGCTTTTATAAAGAGACAATCTTTAACATACCACCTACAAATGATACTAGTTAAGCTAAGTGATATTTATAGAGTTCCTTTCTAAATGAAAAATCCATAGCTTTGTAAATAACTCCGTTCACAGTGATGCTGCCCATGATAGCTATGAAGCATGCTCATTTCCTTAGAGGGAATATTAGTCAACTTCCCAGCCTTGTATATGTACCCAGACACCTAAACCAACTGGAAACAGAACAAACCTTTCTTGTATACCCAACAGAAGGCTCTTCCATCACCCACATTTTCACTTTTAAAACAGGTTTTAAAGTAAAGATTTGTTTGTTTGTTTGTTTGTTTGTTTTTAATTCAGACTCCTGGAAAAGGAACTGTGGTTCTGTTACAGGAAATGTCACAAGTGATGCTGATGGCAGCATGTAGGTGTGTGAGCACTGGTGCATATGTCAGAAAAACCAGGTATGTGCTTTGTGGGTTTTTGGCTGCTAGTGTAAAGTACGTAATTTGAAAATATTACAAACGTATTAAAAGGTACTTTAGACTCTCCTTTCTTAATATCTTTTCACCTAAGGAGCTACCTCAAGAAAATCATGGTGGAAAATAAGTCGTAGGGGAAGTGATGAGGCTAACAGGTGCATAAGATCTTTACTGCTTGAGGCAGAACGCCTTTCAGTCTGCTGGCAGCAGGATTTTTTTACTTCATTTTTAGGGATGCATGATCCAGCTGTGCAAAATTCCTCTAACACAGTGCTCTTTCAAGACCTTTTTCATAAACTAGTTATTATAAGAATAGTAAAATCAAAAATCACTTTAGAAGCTTTTTAATTTCTCCCCATTAACCTTATGAGTATTAGTTTGGACAGAACAGGCCTAGGCAGCGCAGGCACATATTTATTAATGCCTCTCTTGCAGCAAGAGCAGTGGCACTTAGTGTAATCTAGCAGTGGAAATTTTCATAGGAGAGCTAATATGTATGGAATTAGAAATTCAGGGGCAAAAGAATAAAATCCCTCAGTGGTCCTGCCCTTTTATTAAATTCACAATTTTTTTTTATATTCTTACATATATTTTTATCTTTTGCCAGGTAGCTTTTCTGCTGGCTTTTCAGAACTTGGGTTCTTTTCTCTTTTCCTTTTTCTTTTTCTTTTTCTTTTCTCTTTTCTCTTTTCTTTTTCTTGTTCTGTTTCTAGTCATTGTATTAAGTCAATTTCAGATTTCATTCTTTTGTTGTCTTATTATCATATTTAGTTATTCAAAACTGAGAGCATGCTACTTTGTACTGATTTATTACAAAGAATCTACTCACAGACTTATTCCTTGAAAGGTCTACAGAACAAAAGGAGTGTCAGGCTCATTATAGGACAATATGCTCTGCAAGGAACTAATCCTTTGTTATGAATACAAGCATGAGGTGAAGGGATAATGACAAATGTTCACATTTAATATAAAATAGAAGGTTTCTACCAAGACGTGGAAAAAAATTACTTTAGGAAGTTTTAGAATGAGGAAAAGACATATGTATTTGGAGGAGAGGCAGTAAGAAATCAACATTTTATTTTGTAGGAAATCAATGCTAAATATCACTTCATATGTCAAATTCAGGTGATAATACACTTTCATCTACAGTCAGTCTTGAGCTAATTAATATGTGGTTGTTCTTACGCCATCAGTGCTCAGCTGACACAATGCACTGGGCTTCACAAAAATTATTGGAGTATCTCTTTCCTGGTGTTATTTCATAAGAAGTCCTCTACTTCTGCTGTGCAGAGAGGCAGATGGGGTAGTTACTTTGTCAGTTCTCTGTAAGCCAGCCCATTTCTCTCTCCCCACAATAAATTTTTTATTCCTTACCAGGGAAGGCAGAAGGAAATTAAGAAGTAATAAAAGAAGAGGAAAGCTACCTGACAGCAGCTTTCACTATTGCTGAGAAGTACAAGGAAAAAAAAAATAAAAAAGGAATGGAAAAAGGAATGGGGGATGAGGACCAGGGAAGTAAAAAAGGAAAAAAAGAAAGATCTGCAGGTAGGAGGAATAAAAAATATAGGAAACTCCTTGATAGTGCATTTGTTTCCATTTGTTTGAGTGCTCCCAGAGAAGAAAATAGAACTGCCTGCATGTGTGTAGTCCACAGGAGGGGTCCTGTAAGAAAGAGGTTCCTTTTTTGGTATTTTTGTATTTTTTTCCTCAAAAAACCCCACCAACCAACCAACCAACAACAACAACAACCAAAACCAACCAAACAAAAAAAAACCCCAATATTAAAAAGACTGATTTTTTTTTTCTTCCTATGAATTTCGAGCTAGGTTTTCATTATCTAGTCATGATTTGTCGGACTAGATAACTTGAGGTTAATGAGGTCAGTGTAGCTCAGTATTTATTTGCATTTACTAATATCAAGCAACACAGTTTAATAGGGTGTCTGGGGGGGGGAGGTTTGCAGGCTTTTTTATGATGCATTAGAAAGCCAACTCCAATCAGTTCTTTGAAGTATGATGAGCCTATTCAAAATTTTCAGAATTTAGTAACAACTGCTGAGAGCTAGATTCTAATGATACTTACCTTTGCTCAAGGTAAGTATCCCATTGTATTTTAACTCTGTGTGAACCATGCTAAAAAGTTGCAAACCAAAATGATCAAGGAATGAAAACTGAAAAGAAGAAGCCCTTACTACAGTAAAGTGAGTAAGCATTTGCCATGGTAAGTAATTAGAATGAAAGAGAAATATTTATCCATACAAACAAACATTTGCAAAACCGAGGTCAAATGAATTTTATTTGCAAATGAAGTTCTTGCTTTCTCAGTGATGACAATTCAGTACTGTATTCCATTTTCTTTTGACACAAAAGGATTTCTAGAATAATGTCCCTTTAACTGCTCACAGTAGTTCCCCACAAAAGCAAGGGTAGATCCAGATGTTTGTATAACAGTATACAAAAGAGAAACTTCATCAATTTGTTCAAGAATATTTTCATGAGTGATAATTTTATAGAAAATTGAGAGAGTATATGTATAGGAACTAGGATGTTAGCATATATTTGTCCTCTCACAGCATCTAAACAAGTAAAAAGTGGCTGGAATCCATTATACTTAACACAATGCAACCAGAACCTTCTTAACAATAAGCAAATGAGCAAATTTTATAATTATATAATTTTAAAAACTTTATCTAATTTAGAAGATCAGAGACTGAAATATTGAATGGGAACTACTTTTATGCACAAGAATTACACTTGATCTTATTTTTACTATTGCTAAAACAGCATATAATTTGAATGCCTCAAATGTGATTGCCAACTTGTGCACAGCTTTTTTTCTTCTCACATAGTTTTAACAGCTGAATTAAGCTCATATTCAGAGACTGTGAGGAAAGGGTAGCAGAGAAAGTCCACAGCAGTGGACTACAGCATATAAAACAAACCTTTCTGAAGACTGAGCTTATTTATGAAGAAATACCAAAACTTTTTCTAGATTTGAATTCCTATGCCTACAGGAATCAACTCGCTAATGTGATTATAAAATGTGAAAAAGGCTAAATCGTGTTGCAGCATACATGCATTTTATGATGTTTGCTCCCTGCACTCCTAATTCCCTGAGCTCCGTGCTCCCTTTCCAAGCACTCTGCAGCTGGTCTCCTGCTGCCAGCCCTCCTGCCTGCCTGCCTGCCTAGACTTCCTTTAATGGAAATCAAGTTATAGTGGGAAAGAATCCATTTGCAGAACTTGTCCATGACAAAGTCAAGGTGTTGCCAGACCACGCACCTGCAGCAGAGAGCTGAAAAGTTATGCAGGATCACACATCATAAGCATAGCCAATGTTTAGTACAACACAGGACAAAGATTTCATAACAACTCACTTGGGACAGGAAGGATGCCAAAACAATTTAAATTAGAGGAGGATGCAAAGATTTTTCAATTATCCAAGATGGAACTTGTATTTAAAGTTGATAGTTTCCTAAATATGACTTCATAAATGAAATAATTTTATCATCTGGCCAAATATCTTTGCTTTTTTGCCAAAAAAGAGGTATTAATACTTGATCAGTACAAACAAGCATTACACCCATCTTTCAATTAAAAATAAGAATGTTGGGCAAGGAAGCAAATCCAGCTGGAAGATGTTTCCACAGAAAGTCTGACTGCCTTTATCTTCCAATGAAAATGAAAACTGAGAATCCTATTTATCTGTCACTGCTGTTACAACTTTTGTAGCATTCCTGTGACTCTCCATGGTAATTCACTATGAGAACTTCACAAAATTGTATTTCTATACAAGATATACACACATACTGTCAGAGCACGCATAGTAAACCTAATCTGCCCTCCAGGAAACAGCAGTTTACCAAGAAAACTTGCAACTGAAACAAAAATCCTTTTGATCCTCAGAAAGTTTGTGTTCCAGGACAGCTTGCTTGCAGGTGTATGAAGTCCATGAAAGAATAGGGAACCTGTGGTTTTATTAATTCCTTGAAAAAAGCCCTTCTTCAAGGCAGACTTGAAACTCTGTGAAAATTTTATTTGTTGAAAATATAGACATTAATCCTGATAAATACTCAGATTTGACTGATCATGGCTGAATAACTGTGAGAAAATGACAGGTACTATTTGAAAAGAGAGTCATTCAGTGAAAAAGACTGAAGGTAAAACATATAACATTGGCACCCTTTTGACATCTTTTCAAACAGCATGAGACACGTTCCTGAAGAAGGAATTTATGAGCCTTAAGTAAGAGTGATTTCCAACTGAGAGGATTTAACATTGTCCAGAAAGGGACATATTGAGCTCGATGTGGATAAATCACTGAAGCTTCTTCAGAATTTGATGTAATTCTGTAAGATGCCCTTAGACACATCAGTGGTAGCATGACTTCCACAGTGTTTTCAACTGCCTATAGCAAGAACAAGTGAATCAATAAAAGAATACTAACAAGGTGGCAGAGATATCAAAACAGCACAGTCAATCTCAGTTCAGATGTATTTTAGATAGTGTAAAATTAAGTTATCCTTCCAGCTGGCATCACACCTATTGGCACCTAGATTGATCTTAGAAGGTTCTTAAAAAGGCACAGTGAATGATACAGGATTTTTTTAAGTTTCTCAAATTTTTATCCATCTTCAAATTTTTATCCAAGACTAATTTTCATTTCCTGTTGTGTAAACCCCAATTTGATTACTAATGCCATGGATCAGGGGACTGTCACATTTCTGTGTTGTGTGTACCTCTTCTGCACTGGAATGGAAAGGTAATGTGTCTCTCATGGGAGGCTCCAACAAATGCCATTACACAGCAATCCTGAAAATGCATCATTATGGAGTGGGGTAGAAATTACAATTACAAACAAGAAGTATGATGCAAAAAATAAAAGAAAAAAAGAAAAAAACTCAAGGTACAAAGCCAAGCATTATAGTTAAGGTAAGAATTAAGTTTACCCATACTTTGAAAAAAGATGCACAGCATAGCCACATCACCCCTGGGTTCAATAATTCACCAGTTAGAGGTGAACTGATCCAGGGAATCCATGAGGACTCTGATAGACAAGATGGACTTCACAAGTGAAAACATAAATGAGCACTGCACATTTGCAGCAGTGCTATTTCTAATGTCAGTGATATATACAAATAGGATCATTTTAGGCTGCAATAAGCATTGCATGGCCTGCATTAGGGAGAGCACAGCCAGCAGGTGGAGGGAGGTAATGCTTCCCTTCTACTCAGTACTGGTGAAGCACATCTGAATTTCTGGGTTTAAGCCTGGGCTCCCCAGCACGAAGGAGAGACTTGGACTTACTGCAGCAAGTACAGCAAAGGGCTGCTAAAATGGTTAAGAGACAGCAGCATTTGATCTACAAGGAGAGGAGGAGACAGCTGTAACTGTTCAGACTAAAGAAGGGGAGGCTCCTGGAGATCTTATCCGCCTGTATAAATATCTAATGGAAGAGAAAAGAATAGGGAGGCGGACTCTTCCCAGTGGCATCCTGTGTAAAGACAGGAGGATGTGTATTTCACAAACTGAAATGCAGGAAATTCCTTTTAAATATAGGAAAATAGCTATTTTTTTTTTGCTGTGAAGGTTTTCAAACACTGCAACATGATGTTTAAAGATGTGGAGTCTTCATCCTTGAAGACACTAGAAATTTGGCTGGACACCACACTGAAAAATCTATTCTAGTTGACCTTGCTTTGAGCAGCAGGGTTGGACTAGCTCAAGTCCAGAGGTAACTTCCAACCTCATTCTTTCTGCCCTTCTGTTATCTGCCAGCATCTCTAGTCCCACAGTGCTGGTGCCTGAAGCCATCCAGGCTGAGCCATCAGCTGCTCAGCACCACAGCTCTGGGCTGAAGCGTTCTGTATTTTCAGAATTTTCAGTTGCCATGGGGGAGATGATACATTTGAGAGGTGCTTCTTTGAAGACATCTGATTTGAGAACTTGAATTAAATACAGCAGATGTCAGTAAATAGCAGTTTAGGAGTGTTAATTATGCTCTGAATTATGATGCCCTTATATTTGATTACACATATATCTTAGCACCATTGCATATAATACAATCTTTCCATCTTATTGGTCAAAAAAAAAGAACTTTATAGAAGAAAATTAAGAAAATGTTGCCACTTTTAAGTGTGACATAAGTGTTCCTTAAATAAAACATGATATCTTTTTTTGTACTTGTAGGATCTTATGGATCTTATGGAAGGAATTTATCTAATCTAATTTTTTTTGGAGAACTAACGTTTCAAAGACTAAAGTAAAATGAAGACTGCCTTGTATTAATACTTAAATTAATATAACTTGAAATACTATTATCTTCTTTCAAATACTCACTGCAATGATCCTGTTCATAAGCATGTTCTTTGTTTTTATTTGGTGCAAGTTTGCAAGTCACTAGTACACACATAACAATTGTTGTGGCAGGGACGAACAGTGGCTTTCCAAGAACTATGGGAGACCTTTGGGTGCTGATGATTCAGTTCCTTACCAAATGTCCAAATTCATTGTTCTTGTCTAGGGTTCATTTGTCACCCTGGTCACAGCAGTTTTAGACTGCAGTGATCATCATATCTAAATTTGCATGGCACACCCTGGAATAGGAATTCTCTGTGCAACAGAAGCTCTTACTCCTTTTGGTACAGAAACCTGATAATGGAATTCACTTATATCAGTTGCTCAGAAGCTGTTCCTACTTTTTTTTTTTTTACAGAAACGCCTGGTTCCCTGAGGCAAGAAAACTGAGACTGAAAAGCTAGAGTTAGGGTAGTTTGCAAATGAGGGTAAACATTAGCAGGGCCACACCTTGCCTTGAGACTGATTTTTGTTTTTGAAGAAAATACACTGCATCAATGCGTTATCTATTAATACAGTAATTTTATGAGGTAGACAATGTCCTGTGCTATTTATCACTCAATTAAGTTTCATATTGCTTGTCAATAACTTCAGAAATGCCAACAAATGGGGCTTTGGCAGATTATTTTTGGTTGACTAACTGGTGGTTGAAGGAATTAATCACTTCTTTAGCTGACAGATTTCTCTGCTTTTAACATGGCAGGCAGGGAAGCACGGTGTGAAGCAGATATATTTATTAAACCATCTTTCAGTTCTAACAGCCAGCGAGGCAACAAAACATTCACACCTGGAGTTTCACATCCTCTCTTGTGTAAAGTTGGTCTGTTCAAACCCACTTGCAGAAGTGCTACTTTTGTTTTGGTTGGTTTTGACACTTGCTTCCACACAAGCTTATTAAGGTACAACGGTCAGTAAGCCACAGGAAATAATCCCCCTTCTTCTCTTGCTGTGAAGGTATGGTGCTTCTCCAAACTCATCCTTCAGTTTACAACAGTTTTTCCTGGTGAAATTTTCTGTTTGCTTCCATGTGACTTGATAAGGCAACTGTTCCTACTGTGAACTCAGTCACTGTTAATTGTCCAAGCCCAACAAAATTATTTATCATCCTGGGCATCCAGAAACTATCCATTGGTTCCATCCAGTGAAAATACCATGAAATGCTTTGGTAATGATTTAAAATTTGTGGACTTACCATTCTGATGTCATGCAAGAATTAAGAGCATGATTTCAGACCTGGGCAACTCTGCAAGGAGTGTTTTATGAATTTGTGTTCTGAATTTAAGCTGGCCATCTGATATGTTGATGTTGTATAAATGATTCATTTTTTCTGTGCTTATCTGGAAAGGTGTTTCCCTTCTTTCATTGCTTAGGTATTAGCTTAAATAGTAGCACTCCAAGGCTACTGTAAAAAAGGTATATATCACGTATTGAACGGAATATCACTAGCAACAAGTAAATATAAGCCGTGGTAGAGAAAATGTGAATAAAGCAAATATGGCAGCAGACGTTTTCAAACAGAAGGGTATGTGGAAGGATACTGGTGTGGGAAAGACGTCAGTAACCACAGCGGCTTGCCCTCCGATGACACGGGTTCCTACTCGCGCGGAAGCCGCAGACAAGCTCCCGGCTGCGCAGACTGACATTTCCCTAAACCTAAACCCGTGCGGTGCCTCCGGCGAGGGGGGCACTGGCGGGGCCAGGGGTGGCGGGGAGCCCGTGCCCCGCTCGCAGCCCCCGGCGCCCCGCGCCTCCGGCCATCCCCGCGCAGGGGCCGCTCCGCTCCGCTCCGCG